>CM053785.1:1004876532-1005014032 GCA_028749045.1 Cupressus sempervirens | reverse complement strand
GGGCATTACAATTTGGTGGCTAGTTTAATTTTTCATTTGCATTATTAGTCTAGTTTACTTATGAATTCACATTTTGTTTACATTTACATCTTAGTTTAGCTTGCATACTTATCTTTCTTGGTTGCATTTCATTTTCATCGTTGAATGCCTTCAAGTATGGCTTTCACCATAGCCATTTCTTGAGGAGTTCTTCATCTCATGTAGCTTAGGTTCATATTTCATCATCACTCACATTTGCAAATCCACAATCAAGAGATTCACTATCGTGTTGTGTTTGGAAGAGCACACCAAACATACCCCACATCCTAACACACCAGCAAGGCCTCTCATGGGTGCCTTTTTTGAGCTATAGAGGTTGCTTGAGGGCTTGATTTGTTGGCTTCTTTGAGTTGCAAAACTCAAGCAAGCATTAGTTTGTTTTGTAAGCATTTTATATATGTATTTTAACTAATGTTTGTTTGTTTATTCATGCTCCCAACAGGTCACTTCTTCTAGCATACAAAATATATATATATATATATATATATGACTATGACTATGAATTAAACAACCTTTCTATTCTGAATATTACAATTTTAAAATATCTTTTTTTAGTATAAATTATTTCTATTTTTGTTAAAAATACATGCTTTTTTTCTATAGATGTGTATATATCAAAATACATTTCTTCAATTTAAAAAGAAGAAGAAAAAAATAAAACACATATCATTTATATGTATTATAAAATATAGAAAGAAATAAATGATTTGTAAACTTTCAAAATTGCATTATGTGATTTATTCCAACGCATTCTCTTATTTCTTTCTTGTGCATTGTTTTATTAAAACAATTCCTATTTAATCGCCTTCCCTATTTAATTGTCGTAAGGGCAAGTAGACTTGAATGGAATTAATTAAAAGGGTGACTTACATGCCTAATATTATGTGAAACTAAAAGGCAAAAGTGCATCTCCATTATTACGTGGGCCCATATCTTTATTCATGCTTAGTCTTGGATTTGCTTTCCTTAAATTATTATTTTCTCATCTTTTATAAACGTGACTTTATAAATTCTTTAGTTGTGGCCTTTCTTCAAGTTAAGTTATATAAATGGATGCTATGTGTAGTCTTTTAAAATATATTTATTATGAATTTAGATATATTCTAATGTTATTTCATATTAATAATCTTTCCAACTTATTTAATTCTTTTCTTTAAAAAACAAAGTTTTTTTTTTTTTTTGGATCGGTAAATGGCCAAGGCCTTGATTAATTTTATTAAAATAAATAAATTAAATTTACAATAGCATTTCTTTGTTCAAACGGGCACTGGTAGGAAAGAACGGAGAAGAAAACCTCTAGTCTAGCCTAGGATAGATGTCCTATATTATTACATTTTAAAAAGGGCAATACCCCAATAAAATATATTACAAATAAATTTACATTTGTGCGTAGGGGCATACCTCTGAAAAGATAATGAAGGAAAAAAATTGTAGAAGGATGCCTATTAATTGAAAATATCTTGCTCAAATCAAACTCTTATAGTCTTGTCCATCTTAGAACAATTATTAGAAATGCATGTTAAGAAATCAAATAAATCATCTTACTAAACTAATATCCGAGAAAGACTAATTACCCATATTAGAGTCATCATAGTTACCTTTAACCATGTTAGTAATCTAAGAAATAGTAAATAAAGAAAGATAATATGAAACATCGACAACATAATTAGTGAAGGAAAAACAGTAATAATCCAAATAGAGAATCAAATAAATCAAACCTAAAGATACTAAAAGGAAGGATAACAAAATAAAAAAACTATTGAATGAAGGCAACTAAACATCACTAAAGAAAGTAAATAACATAAACTTAATAAATTTAATGACAGACTCCACTTGGGCCCATACCTCGAATATCACATAAACATCATAGAACACAAATAGGAAATACTAAAACACAAAGACATATGAAGATTAGCCAAAATGAACAATAGATCTTACTTGCTCATAAAGATATTTAACCCAAATTAGATACTTGATATAAATAAGACTGAATAAATAAATAAGGTGCGAGGATACACCAATGATATAAAGTGACCAATAGGAGTATATACTAATTGGATTAAATAAAATAAAAAAGTAAAAGACTGAGACCAAAGAAAAATACAAGTTCAAAGAGGATGAGAATAATCATCATTAAATAACAATTAATTAACTCCATCTACTCTCAAGTTGGCTAGTTGATCTGCAAGTTGGTTGTGCTCCCTGCATATGTGACAGATCCTATAATATTCTAGCTTATCTACTAGGGAGAGAACCACCTTTAATTGAGAATTAAGAACCCAATAAGGAGTAGACCTTTTCCTAATGGCATTTAAAATAATTTGCAAATATCCTTCAATGATGACTTTAGTTAATTTAAGTTTAATACATAACTGAATACCTTGATATAGGGCTTCAAGTTCTACTAGATTGTTAGAGGAAGGAGGAATTGACATCACTTTTTTAACTATCCAACACTCAACCTCATTATTTATTATACATCTAATGCCAACTATACCCAGGTTACCATGAGCTACTCCATCAAATTTTAGTTTAACCCATCCCAAAGGCGAAGGCTCCCATTTGCAATTTTTACTAACCTCTTTATTGTTCTTCAAGTAGAATAAAAGGGGATTAATCAAGTTGGGCCAAAGTTTCTTCATGAGGCCATCCCAATTTGAGAATGAACCTTCCTCTAGCCATGAGTTTCTAAGATAAGACTTGATCATTTCTACAATACTAGCTTATATTTTAGCAATAAGATCTTCAGGTTTGAATTCTAAATTACAAAAAATATGATGATTCCTCTCTTTCCAAATTTCCCATAACATAATAGAAGGGGAGATTTTCCAAAGTTTTCTATAAACACCTTTGACTAGATTTATGGGCCATCCTTTAAGCAAATCAAACAAGGATTTTGAGAAAGGGGTTGACCATCCCAACATCTGCTTGAGCCACTCCCAATAGCTTTGAGAGTAAGGATAGTTAAACAAAAGATGGTCATTGTCTTCGATGCTAAGTTTGCAAAGAAAACACCAGAAGGGACCCTAAATGCCAAGAATATATAATCTATCCATAGTAAGAATCCTATTTTGAATAGCTAGCCAAAGAAAGAAGCTCGCTTTCGAAAGACAAGAAGAATCCTAGAAAAGCTTTAATAGGATATCCACCAGTTTAGGTTTATGAGCTTCTAGAATGGCCCTATATCCATTTTTGACATTATATTTCCCATAATTAGAAGTAGCCCAAATTAAGATGTCTTCTAACTATCTGCTTAAGTGACTTGCCTTCAAAAATCTTTTCAAAATCATTAACTAATTTATCCTCAAAACCCAAATCCTTCAGAGATCTCCATGTCCATTTAGGTGTACCTTCTGAATCTATCAAAGTCTTATAATCCCTGACTTTGTTACCCAAGAGAATAGATAATCTATTTTTAAGAATTAGAGATAAATTGTAGAGAGTAAGGGGGAGTTTACCATCCCAGCAATCCTCCCAAAAAAGGGCCTCGTCACCCAATCCGATGTCCCATATTAAGAATTTGCAAATTAGCTTACAACATCTTATCATGAAGTTCCAACATTCTGACACTTTGGGAGGGGAGATAACTCTAAAAATCAAAAGTGGATCATCTGCATAGAAATATTTGTTATAAATAATCTTGTCCCATTTATGATTTCTTTCGTTATAGAGGCACCAAATAAGTTTCGCCCCTAGGGCTTCATTTTGCCACTATAGATTCTTGATCCCTAAGCCCCCTAATTCTTTTGGTTTACAAATGTTGTCCCATTTAACAAGGGCCAGTTTATTATCTTCATCCTAATCTTTCCATAGAAAATTCCTCATCTTAGATTCAAATTTTTTGAGATTCTTCTTAGAGAGAGGAAGGCACGATAGAGGGTAGATTGGAATAGGCAAAACAACTGCATGGATCTTAGCGCATTTACCAGCCTTCATTAGCCACATGTCCTTCCAAGAGCATAGCTTGGAGTCCAATTTTTCTAATGTATAGTCCCAAACCTTACCTAATTTAGTCCCTTTCTCTAGGGCAATGCCAAGATATTAACAAGGAAAGGCACCTTTCTTAAAACCCATTATCTTGCGAATTTGCTACTCTATTTCTAGCTTGGTATTAATGAATAAAATTTCAGATTTGAGATCATTAACCTTCTAACCCAATGCTTCCATGTACATATTTATAATGCTTTTGAAAGAGTGAGCCTCTGAAACCATACTTTTATTGTGAAGAATACTATCATCAGCGAACTGTTGGTGTGTTATATTAGGCAGATTTTTGGAGACAGTAATCCCTATAATCCTTTACTTATTATATGCATCTGTCACAACTCTCCCAAAATATTTTTCCATAATAATGAAAAGAGATAGGGATAAAGGGTCCCCTTTTCTAATTCTGCTAGATATATCAAAGAAGCCTTCTGGCATGCCATTGATAAGAACAGAGATCTTCAGACTGGATATAAATTTGATCATTAGATTAATCCACTGATGGGAGAACCCAAAAGTTTCTAACATCTTACATAGAAACCTCCAATCTACCATGTCATATGCTTTTTGGATATCCAATTTCATGAACATACATGCTTCTTTGTTTAAACATGCAGAGTGGGTGGTCTCTTGAATGGTGATGATACCATAAAGAATGGATCTACCTGACAAAAAATTGGTTTGTTCCTTAGGGATAATCTTGGGAAAGATCTCTTTAAGCCTATTTTCTAGAACCTTGGAAAAGATTTTATAAACCATATTGCACAAGGAAATCAGTCTATAATCTCTTAGAGATTCAAGATCAAACTTCTTTGGAATCAATGTGAAGAATGAATGGTTGATCTCAGCAAGGAAAGAGCCTCCAGATTGCTTTCCCAAGGTCAACACCTATGATATCCCAACACTTTTAGAAGAAGAATGCCTGGAATCCGTCGGGACCTAAAGATTTGTCTAGATTCATATTGAAGACCACTTTCTTAACTTCTTCTAGGGTGATGGGTTTGATCAATTTTTTGTTATCTTCTTGAGTTGCAACTTTAGGCATAAGTTTTAATGGGATTGATTGTGCTTTTCTATTTGAGCCTTCATGATTATTTAATATATCCTAAAAATACTTAATGAAAGTGTCAGCTATTTCACCAGGTTTTTCTGTTAGAACACCTTGATGATTTTTAACACACGTGATTCTATTCTTATCTCTATTGTGTAATGTGGAGTTGTGAAAAAAATCATATTACAATCACCTTTTGCTAGCCATCTTTCTCAAGATTTTTGTCTCTAGAACATCTCTTCTTTGGATAATTTTTTTTCTTGCTTGGCTAGCAATTCTTTTTCTAGAAGATAACTCCTATTATCCATGCCCTTGCTGATTATTTTAGAGTTAAGTTCTTTAAGTTGGTTTTCAATGTCCAATTTTTCTTTGAAGATGTTGTTAAAATGTTCTCTATTCCACTTAAGGATATGTTCTTTAAGCATCTTTAGTTTGTTGATGAAGACAAACATTTTGGACCCTTTGCAGCTATCTTGCACCCACCATGATTTGATATTATTGATAAAGTTTGGGTCTAGGAACCACATTTTCTCACACTGAAATGGGTTTCTAGTCGGTTTGAGGGGCTTAATGAATTCAAATCTGACCATGAAGTGATCAAACAAAGTGATAGGTAAAATGGAGGACTGGATATTAAGATTGCGGACATCCAGCTCACCCTTAATCATAAATCTATCAAGTTTTTCTAGAATGTAAGCAAAGTCCTTTCTTCTATTATTCCATGTGTAAATGCCATTATTGGTAGGGATGTCAATCAAATTATGCATAGCACACCACTCTTTAAAATCTTTAGATGCTTGTGATAGCACCTGAATACCTCCTACCTTTTCATTGATATCTAGGATAGTATTCAAATCACCTCCTAGAAGGAATAAATTGTTAAAGTGACTATCCATGAATTGATTAATTTCCTCCCAAACTAATTTTTTATCAATATTATTAATCAAGCCATAAACATTAATGATAGTAAATTCAAGATCTGATTTTAAACTATGAACATTACCACTTATTCAAATATTAGAATTATGGAGGATTCTAATACTAACCTTCCTTGGATCCTAGAGGATGCCTAGACCCCTAGATGCCCCTGAGGATTCATGAAACATAGAACACCAAATTCCTAATAACCTACTAATTTTAGCTATTTCTTATGTATCTAATTTAGATTCTTGAATTAGAACAATATCATAATTAAAAGATTTGAGTTTATTTTTTAGTAACCTCTTTTTTCTAGGGGCATTGAGTCCCCTAGCATTCCAAGTAGTGATCTTCATACCTGATTGGGAAGGCACTTGCCCTTCCCATTATAGAAAATTTGATCTATCTTCTGTTGTTCCCTAAAAAGACCCTCTACTTCCCTAAGATCCTTAAGAGATTTTCTTCCTCTTTTGCCCTGTACTTTGCTACAACATGTAGATTTAAGCCCTTCTTAAGACATGTAGATGCCTAGTTGTTCTAGGTTAGCTTCCATTGTCTGTACTATATCCATCTTTTCTGGTAAAGGTTGTACCTATGCATCTACCTCAACTTCTAAATTGAGCTGATTAGAAGGACCAAATTTTTTGGCAAATTCTAACGCCAAATATTCCAATTGAATATTTAAAATGTCTCTTCTGAGATCTTCACAAGTATAGTTTTCCCCCTCTAATTTGAGGTTTCATTGCATAAGTTCTTCCTTTTGAGCTGCCAAGGATTTGTCAACCCTTTTAGTACTAAAAACTTGGACTAATTCATCAGTAAGCTGATCAATATTCACTTCTTCTAAATCTACAATATCGAATTCATCATTTGAATAATCCAATAGGCTTTCCTTATTCAAAAATTCTTGAAATTCTTTAACTGGTAACTTATCTGCTTGTTCATTTTCTAAATCTTTATAATGGTGCCTGCTAATAGGAGTGAATGGCGAACTACTTGTTGCAGCTAGAGTTTTTCAAAACTTATTATTTTTAACTGGGGTCTCCAGGATGCTACCATTTAGCTAGTGTTGATAAGGTTTTGGAGAGACTGCTTCCTTTTGGGATTCTTCCTTGTTGCTTTCCTTTCATGAAGTAAACAACATAAGATTTTCAAGCTCTTCTAGATGTCTTCCTTGAATATCTTCTAAAAAACCTATTTGTTGAAGGCCAGAGATCACCACCAGCTGATTATCTTCACATGTCTACTACAATTTGTCTTTTGTATCTTTCTCATGGGCTATCTCATCTGATCCCTTTTGATTGGATGAGTTAATCCTTGAAGCTTCCTCCCTATTAACCAATAGTACCGATTCCTGAGAAATCTGAGTCTGAACTGACCTATCTCTGCTCTTCCTTCTTTTATTTTTCCTATCATTCTTTCTATGTTTCCTATTGTCCACAATTATGCTCTACAACTTGGGTTTGTTGGATGTGTCAGTAAAGTTATCCTTGGCCCTTTTAACAATCTCTTGAGTGGATTTGTCATTAATTTCCAACAAGTGATTGTCCGGATGAATGAAGTTGTCCTCCTTGTTTTATAATTTTTATACATTATATTTGAGGCATTTTGCTTTTTGCCTTGTCCTGAAATCTTCCTTGATTGGTGTTGAATTGGACAAATCTAAACCCATTCTTGTGAAACATTCCTTTGGACTCTGATCTTCTCAAAGCATTTTCAGATGTCTTCTTCTAATTAGAGGAAGAGACTCACTAAGATCTGATGTTTTAGACATCATATTAAAATTTTTTCTTCTTTCATCATCAAGTCTAATAATATCCAAGATTTTCCCCTCATACTTGATAAATTCTAAATCATATTTGGATCTATTTGTGATGAGTTTTAATTTTTTGGAATTGGATTCATTGATTTGACCACTAATAAGGAGTTTCACATTATTGCCATTTTCATAAGCCAAATCCAATCCAATGAGGTTTCCTAGAGAGCTACAAATCCTTTTTAAGATGTTAATATGCTTTAATTCTGGAGGTAAAGAGTAAACTACAAACCACGTGGGAATTTAAAAATCTAAAACACTTTCATTAAAATTAGGAATCCAATCAAAGAAATGAATAACATGGCCTTTGAAAATACATTTAGAGGCCTTAAGAAACTCTTTTTTAATTAAATCATCATATCAATGAAGATAAAGGATTTGATTAGAGAATTTAGAAATACATACCTGGGCACCACAGAACTCTTCAAGCCAGTCGATCAATCTATGCAAATCAGTAATAGGGACATTCCAATAGGTAAAAAGACCTTCCTCTTGACATTCTTCCCATTTCTCTTTTCTGACTTGATCACTGATGATGAGAACCATGTCATCACATTCCATTAAGGAATGGTGGAGGGGTTTAGAGAAACTAGGGTTAAGATCAGGATTTTTGCTAACTCTGCGATGTGGAGGGATTTAGGGAGGGGATGAAGGTGAAGAAGGGTGAATTGGCCAATGAGATGGTATTACTAGTTGATGAAGATGAGAAAAACCCTCAAGCCCTAGACAAGGAGAAATTTGGTTAATCCTAGCATAGTTGGTCAAGTTGAACACAACAATCTACTTATCTAAGCTTGAAATTGAGAATATTTTGGATGGCATCTCTCAACTAGATCTTACTGTCGTGTTTTCCTCCCTCTCCATTTGCAGATCTACCAACGAAGCATAATAATTTGGTGTCTGAACCTTCTTTGTGCCAAGATAGCTATGATCACCTACCTTGCTTTGGGAATGATGGTTGAAAGGAGTTTTGCTAGACTATTTGGAAGTCTGAGAGTGATGCTGATGATGCTTTCCTAAATTAGTCCTAGAAGAGGGTTTGGGGTTTTTCGTATGAAGTCTGCTATTCACATTTTTTGCACTGCACTTTCTGCTTGCCATTTTTTTCTTACAATGTTAAAAAAAAAAAATTTCTTTAAAAAATAGGTTATTATGTATGTGTGTGTGTGTGTGTGTGTGTGTGTATGATTTCTTTTATGTGAAAATTTATTTTATTAGTATTGCATGACTATAAATAAAATATATAATAAAGTTTAAATTTTGAATTATTTTTATAAATGAGATAAATTTATAATAAAATAAAGTATAATTAGGTTAGGTTATATTTTATACTAATTGTAGTGCGTAGTTATTTGGAAATTATATGTTCATATATTTTTAGATTTAGTATGTGAGTGGTTGATTGCCATTCACATGTATAATATCTCACTAGGAAGAACCTTAATTTTGAACTTGAAATATTTTTGTGAATATAGACTTATTTTCTTATGATACATTATGTGGAATATTATAATCGAGTAGTGTTGTAATCATGCATGTGTTTACTTGAGGGTAAGTGGTACCTCTTTTCAATTTGTTTTGTGGTTTTCATTTGTGATCGTTTTCATGTGAATTGTTTAGCTAGCCAAACTAGGCATACACTTGAGCCTTTTGTGATTATTGTATGATGTTTATTTGTTCTGGATATTGTAATGGGCTTATGTTTTAAGATAGAAGTTGCATTTATGAGTTTTTCTATGTGGTGCATTTATGTTTGCTTAGGAGAAACAACTTGTTTCGGGTTCCCTATTAAAGAACTGAATTCAATCTTATGAGTGTTTTGGTATGGGACACAACAATGAGTGTATTCTTAGGAGAGATTGTCTAGGTGCATGTCCTTGGGAGTGGTTTACAGTAGAGGTTTGGGACTCGAATTTGTTAGTGCCAGGGTAACCTATTGTAAGTTATGTAATAAGTGATAATCTAGTAATTAATATTTTGGGGAAACACACTAAAAAGATAAGCTAGAGATATTTTCCCTGCCCATGCCTTGAGTACTTGTATAGACTAAGGATGGGAATGGGATGAAAACATGACTAGTTTTCCTCATCTTCTTGAGAGGTTTTTCTAGTTCCACATGTGTCATGTTGAGGGTCTAGGGTTCAGAGTAACCAATTTAGGGTAATTGAACGCTTGCGGGTCTGAGGTCTATTGAGAGACCAATCTAGGGTAACTTAAGTAGTTTGACCATGTGATGACACTCCCTAGTATGTAGCCTAAGTCTCCTCTATAGATTTTCTTTGTACCTTTGGTGGTGTACTTATTGTTGATGTATTTAATGTGGTTATTTACTTTCATTGATGGTGATTGGTAGTTTATGGTTGATGTACTTTCGACATGTGGCTTTTTTCTTGAGATGGATATCTTTCATTGGCTTTATCTTATGATTTTGGTGATTTGATTTATTCTTGGTATATGTATGATGTTTTTTTATGTGGTGTTGGTATTGGATTGAGTGTTTTTCTCTTTTAGAGTATCTTATCTTCTTGAGTAGTATGTGTTACCTTTGAGGTAGTTTTTTCTTTTAGGATTCCTATCCTATGAATGCTTTATGTTTGATTAGCCATATGTGGATCATTCATTATCTTCCCTGCATAGTGGGAGTCAAAGCTTCACTAGGTGACCACACGATGGGGAGGTAGTGTCTTCTTACCATTTGGGTCCCGCTCACATTGCCAACTATTGGATGTTCATTGTAGGAGATGTACCTTTATCTTTCTTATTTTTTATCTCAAAGATTTCTTTTCAGTTGATCTATATATGTTATCATGTATTCTAATGTATTGTATCTATTCTCACACACCGTACGTCATGTGTAGTGGATGTTATGTATTGAATGTACTTTTGTTGTTTTAGATATACTTATGCATTTGCTTATGCGATTATGTATTTGTTATTTCTTTATGATCATGAGACATTGTACTTGAGACTTAAACTAATTAATTTAAACTTCTTAAATGTGACTCAACATAAAGGAACCCTTGAGGAATCGAAACTATAACTATAATTGCTTGTTTATTTGATGTGTATGTTCATATTGCTTCTGCATTATTGTTACTTTGATGTTGTTTAAACTTTTAAAAAAAAATAGTTCAGTAAACATTGTAACATGTTAGGTTTATTTCTCTTGGGTTCTCGAACGGGGCGTTAAAGAGCTCTAGATCTCTAATAAAGAGATCTCACCTAAATTGGGGCTTTGATGGTGCAATCATGAGAGGGAACTCATTGATCAATTATTGTTTGTTATTTTATTAACCTTTACCTTTTCATACACAACTCTTTTAGATATATAATTACAAAATATCTTAATTAAAATAATTAGCTTTATTTCTTTAATTAATTTTTGAAGTGCTTTTAATAATATATTTATTAATTTAATTAATATCATTATTTAGAAATTATTATTAAAATAAAACTCCTAAGTAATTATCATTAAATTAAATAAATATAACTACACCACAATTAGAACTATAACTTTATCTTTAAATCTCATTCTTTTATATTTTATTTTTCTTGAGTTTATTAATTAGTGCAAGTACTAATTAAAGCATAGTTTATTATTTAAATTAATAATAATAATCAAAGCTCATTGTTTAAATGCAACTCTAATTTAATTATTATTAAATAAATAATTATAATAAAGTAATATTAAATCTTTAATAGTATAATGTTTTAATTCTCTTTTTGTCCAACTTCTTAAATTAAACTCTTAAATTAAATCTTTTAAACTGAAGTACATATTTGATTAATTAAATATCATCATATTCTAATTTCTCTTTAACCAATTTTCTAAATTTAGACTTCTAAATTAAGACTTTTAAATTAAAGCACATATTTAATTAGTTCTTTAATTAATTAAATATTTGCATGCTTTAATATTTTCTTTTTAATCAAATAATATTTAATGATATGATTAACCCCAATATTATAATTAAATCATTTACCAAATAAATCACATAGCAAAATCTACGTAAAAGCAACATTACCAAAACAAACCAAAACTCAAAATCAACAACACAGACAAAGATAAATTCATGGGTTTTAAAAAGGGTGAAAAGTTAGTTACTAGTCCTCCTTGCAAGACAAGTATTTAGGCTATGGCTAGGATTGGACCTGAATATTATCTCCCCATTCTTACCATTGAGTTATTGTGATAGGGCACACTCATCTTGGCAATTTAGGGAAGTCAATGCCCAGTACCTACATTTTGCATAAAAGATGAGCATGTGCATGTATATAAATATATCTAAAATATACAAGCAATGGCAAGTAGTGGTACATCATGTAGATCCTGACTAGCAGGTGACTACAACTCCCTCCCTTGACCACATCAAACACAACAAACACAAAGATAAAATAGACACATGCACCATACACATGCAAGTATGGGGTAAGCACCATAATAATTATAAGTCAACATCAAATGCTCAGATAAAATAATGCATCATTATGAATATGAAGTAATCATCACTAAAGCATCATCTGACATTGCTATGAAAGAAATCACATTTATTAACTACAAATTATTAAAGCATCATTAATGTACCAGTAACCATAATCATTAAATAACATATGAAATATAGTCAACTAAGCAATCATCATTGATATATCTCTAGTACAAGTTATGAAATACTATCCTTGAAACTAACATATCCATGAAATAGGCATAAAAGAGTTTGGTAAATATAATGGAAAAGAAAACTATAGGTGGGCACTGCATGACCCCAATGATTAATTAGGTTTGGAAGAAGTTAACTTTGTCAAAAGATTATGAAAAAATTTCAATGTGTAAAAACATAAGTTACCTTGTAAATGATTCAATTATGAGGAGATAGGATACATTATGAAAAAATGCCCCTGGAAAGAATCACCAAGAAGTTTAATAAGAATCAAAAGAATTTATTTGTAGATGAACACAATAAATCATCTAATGATGAATAAAAACATATTAGTATTGAAAATATTGGTGATAAATATTTATTAACTCATATACTACTCCTGGTAAGAATACTAGAATAAAATTACGAGATGATGAAAAAGTTGATCTTATGGAAAAGCAGTTATGTGTTGGGCCATAGGTATAAGGACTTAAAATAAATATTTCCAAAGGATTATAAGTTAAAAAGATGTTGAAACTAAAACTTGGAAATACCAAAATGGCCATCCATTGACTTAAAATTCCGAATAGAATAAGAAAAAATAATTGAGGATGTTCTAACAAAAAATTCGAGGAATAGAGATAAGGTATATGAAAAAAATAAAGTAGAGATTTTTAATTAAGTATTTAATTAGATAATTGATAATTAGAGGTCATGGTATATCAACATTGGCATTAGTCCTAGTAAGAAAAAAAGGCGAAGAATGTTGAATAATCTTTGAAGTGAGATATAATAGAAAAAGGATCTAGAAGTTCAACATCTTAATAAACTATACAGTTGAAGTAAAACATAAAACTAGATCATGGTTTCATCTATTTAAAGAGTCAAAATAAAAATTTTGAAAGAAAAGCTTCTAGAGGAAAATAATTCAATACAAGAATATTCACTCTTTTTTATTATTGTTTTCACTGTAATCATTTAGAAATGTCTAGTAAGAAGCATTTTTTTTAAAGAAATTGTGTTTACACCATTGTTTGATTTTAATATCATTCTTCCCAAGTGTAATAGCTATGGATATATGGTAAGAAAATATAAAAGAAATTTTGAGAAACCTCTCATGTTGAAAGTAATTAAAGTAAACCATGTAGTCAATTAGAAAAAATGATTTAAAAATGCTAGTAGAAAGGATCTTGAAGTAGCTTGAAGTCTAGAAAGTATCTTGTGGCTCAAAGTGTACTTCGTTCTCCCAAAAGAAAAGAATCTATGAATTTTTGATAGTGAATACAAGCTAGCCACATGACTAGAGATGAGAGAGAATTCATTAAATTTAAGAATTGTTATGGAGAAGGTGTTACTCTTGGTGATAGTTTTGTTGCAATGATTTTTAGAAATCATGCACTCAATCTTGATAATGGGAAGGAAAAAAAGACTATAATCTACCATATGTAGAAGCCTTGAATCATTACATTCCAAGTGTAAGTCATATGTATGGTAATAGATATAACTTATCATTTAGAAAGAAATAATGTGATGTAGTGGTTTATGTTGTGAGAAAATTAAAGACCAAAATTATTTTTTCATTATACAAAAAGAAAAGAGTTGGATTTATCACATAAGGTTTCTCAACATATTAATAAGATCTAAAAGAATGGATAGAGACATGTCTAATGTCATAAATCCCTAATCTACCAACAATAAGCCATGTAACTAATGAAAATAGGAAAAATAAATTTCCTACCAAAAAGTATTTTACTATGATTCACACTATTTTTCTTGGGCCACAGAGAGTAAAAAGCTTACAAGGTGACATATATTTTAATATGCTTACATTTGACTATTTTATAATCTTTGGAATTGGTTTTCTTAAAATAGAAATTAGATGATTTTGAAAAATTTAAAGCTCTCATAGAACAATCGAGTATCTAAGATCACATAGACGTGGAAAGTTTTTCTTTTATAAATTTGAAGAATTTTGTGCACTGCATGGAATCAATAAATAATTCTCAACACCAAGAGGCCCTTAAAAAATTAGAGTTGTAGAGAGAAAGAACTACATTATTTACAAGATTACAAGAACTATTTTTTGAACTAGGATTAGTTAATAAGAGCTATCAAATTTCCACAATCCATCAATGCTAAGATTTGCTATCTAGAGGATTAGTTAAGTTAGACATGTATTGGAGAGAACCATGATAGACCAATGTGTACATTCTAAATAGGCATTGAATTATGCCTAAGACCAAAAGAAAAACATTGCATGAATTATAGAATGGTATACCAACATATGTCAACAATTTGAAAATATTTAGAAACAAATGCTAGATCAAAAGAGATGAAGAAAATTTAGAAGAAAAGGAACCATGAGAACCAGAGATTATCTTTTCTCTATAATGTGGCCCTAAAAGATATGACTTTTATTTAAGATTGATGATCTTTGTGTTAATAAAAGTGGGGCGATTTTCTTAAAATGGAAAGAATTTGTGGTTTTGGTAGATTTTTTCGATATAAAGGAGCCAAAAAAATGGGGGTTGACCCAAAAAGAAAATAAAAAAATTAGTAGTAAATCACATATGGCACATTATCTACCTACCTAATTTCTTAATACCAAAAAACCCTACATCAAAGTGTCCCAGTATCTGGGTAAGTGCACAAAGTTGTGGTACCAAAAAAGAGGTATAAGATACTGCTTTTTTGCTAAAATCAACAATTTCTAAACTTTAACGAGAATGTGAAGATAGATATAATAAAAATTTCAAGATTTGAATAAAACAAAAGTTGTAGTCATTTGAATTTAGTTTCTAAACTAGTAATCTTTTTTTTAATGGTGGAGTTTAAGGCCCTCAAAAAAGGGGGCCAAAGAAAGTGGTATTATTTTTTCAATTAAAAATAACATGGTGCAAAATGTCATCACTCTAAAATCATAAATTATTTTTGGAAATTCTTTAATTACTTTGGTTGAAACTTAGTTAACACCATGAAATTTATCCCATATTTTTTGGGTAATTTTTTAATGTACATAAATTTTTTATGAATTTTGTAAGTGAAAACATCCCAAAAATGTGAAATATCTATGTGCTCCCCCTAAAAATAATTGAAAACTAATAAAAAAATCTAAACTTATTTTCTTTAAAGTGTCTATAATGGAGTCTAGTTTGTAAGAAATTAACTTGTTGCAAAATCAGATGAAGGAGCTAAAATCTAACCCCCAAATATTACCTGTTGGTTTGGGAGAGAAAATGGACATACGTTGGAAATAAATTATAGTTGAAAGGCTTATAATAGTTTAAATTCAAAATAAATTATATGGTTACATAGCTAATGTAGAGATCTACAATATCAAGTAACCTAATTTTATCGATATTCAGGCACAATGAAACCTAATGGAGAGCACATAAGAAAAATCATACATTTTTGGTATGCTTGTTAGAAATCATGTTTGTGACCAATTTGAAATGACTAGACCTTTGGATTGTATCTCTAATAAAAATCCAAGTCTTAGGTTTGGTGAATTGTAATGCATTATAAATCACATAGGAACTATAGTGCATGTGCACTATGAAAATAATAGTGTGATCGCTCTATAGTGCATACACACTATAGCGCATATGTGCTACTAAGGACACTTTCATAGCTAAAAGAGAGGTAGGGAGGTAGAAAAGGTGATAGGAAGAGAGAGGTATAAAATGAATAGGATAGAAAGAGAGAGAGAGAGAGAGAGAGAGAGAGAGAGAGAGAGAGAGAGAGAGAGAGAGAGAGAGAGAGAGAGGGGTTGATAGAAAGATAGTTTGATGAGATAAGATGGTGAGAGAGAGAGAGAGAGAGAGAGAGAGAGAGAGAGAGAGGATAGTATGTATAGCGATCTCATGAGGGAGATAGAGAGAGAAGGGGATAGGATGGGGAGAGAGAAATAGTGAGAGGGAGTGATGGAGAGAAGGGTATGTTAGAGTAAAAAGTTAATTTCATTTTATCTATCAAATTACCTTTACTCCCTTCTTAAGATTTCACTTTATGCACCTTGCATTTCCATTTAATAATTAATTAGTAATTGTTAAATATCATTTACCTTGTAGGGTTTCCCTTTTAGGGTTTCAATCTCCTTCATAAGGATTGATCAGTTGTAAATTCATTTATTCTATTTTGCACAAGCAAATACAGTTTTCTTGTTTGTTGAGAAAACCCTTCTCTCTCTTTTCTATTCTTTCTTCCTTGTAATAGATTATTATCATGTAGAATATACAAGGTCTATAAATTTTTTCATCATCAAACCTACATGGTATTAGAGCCTTGTCTTTGGCTGCATGTTCTTGTTTGGAGAAAAAGAAGAATGCAGGTTTGACAGAGCAGATTTCACATTTTTTGGACATTTTCTATGAAAATAGGGGGTCTTTGATTTTTGGAGGTGTGACGGTGATGATTCAAAAAAATAATAATAGAGGTGATTTTTAAACAATGATATCTCCCTCATACATACTCCTTTTTTTTCAAGCAATTTTTTTATTTTAGGGTAGAATTTCACAATCTACGCAGTGGTGCAAGTGATTTTGGATCTTTGCCTCTAAATATTTCTAAAATTTAAAATCCCATTATTTTAAATTTGGAAGCTTTTTTTGGACTCATACAGACACATTTCCAGGTGCTTTTTTTTTTTAAAGTGCATGATTTATTGTCTACTTTCTAGATCTAGTATTATTTTGGAATAATATTGAGTGGACATAGTACTTTCAGCATTTGGTCATTTTTTGTCTTATAAAAAATAATCCAATACTTTCTAAAATAATGGTTGAGACCTCTTCTTGTCTAGAACTTCTGACCCCACATAATTATCACACATGGAAGACCTTGATGACTTAGCTTCTCTGGTCAAAAGGGTTGTGGTCTTGTTTAGATACAGTGCAACCAATATTTTAGAGTCACTATAAGACTTTGTAGCACAAGAACAAGATGGATGAGTTAATGGGGTTGATTGCTTTATAGATATCTAACAGTCTACAATTTCATCTTGATGAGTGTTCCACTTCTCAAGAAATGTGGGACAAGTTTAATGACTTGTTTGGTACCATCAACAAGTTCAAAGCACTTTAGATTGAGGCAGAGCTTACCTCTCTTGTACCATATTCCTTTCCTTCTATTGAGGACTTCTTGATGAAGTTCAAACATTAAAGATTTTTATTGTAGGGCTATGGAAAAACCAAGACTGACATTGAGTGCATCTACTTGATTCTTTCTAAGTTTTGTGAAAAAATTTAGATTTTTGCTTCTACCTTCTATTCCACCAAAGATGCTTTGGGTAATAGATTGACCATGCTATCCTTTGAGGTTTTTTGTGATCATTTGACTCGAGAGAAAGCTAAGCTCTCTCAATTGGATTCTCTCATAAGCTCACAAACTTATTCATTGGTAGTTCAACCATCTTATGGGATGAAGGAGAAGACAAAAAAATCACATTCTACTAAGTCTTGAATTGATTCTAGCCCTCATAGTTCATCAAGGAAACCTCCTCCTAAGGGGGGTAAACCAAAGCCAAAAACACTAAAAATTTCTTATTGTATTATGTCATGTCCCCTTTTCAAATAATTAAAAATAATAAACTTTGCTAAGGCAGGCAGGCCCCAAAAAGGTGAAGTTTCAGCAAAAGGGGCTAATCTTTGGAAAAAAATGGACTAATAAATAAAAATTATTATTAAATTATATTTTATTAACCCCTCTTGGACATGAGTTAGGGTTATGCCCTCTTTTAAGGGGTTTGGAGGCATTTTGGGCTCATTCCAGAACTTGATTTTTGCTCAGTTCTTTGTTATTCTTCAGAGGCTGCCAAACCTGTGGAGAAGGAGACCCAAGAATGAGAGTTTGTAGGTTTCTAGTAAGGCTAAGGATGGGATTTTGAAGCCATTCCATGTTCATTTTCATGAAGAGTTTGCCTTTGTTCTGAACAGTGCAGATTTGTGGATTTTCGGGTGTGTTTTTTGTAAGAGTTTGGTGTTTCTAGTTGAGTATTTCATATCAGTTTGGGTTGCTGCTGTATATCAGACTTTAAAGTGTTAAAATAGATTTGAATATATTTATTTGGATATGATTATACTTTTGTGATAGATTATTAAGTTTTTGTGGTGATTCTGAGCTATTTTGTGCTATTTTCGGGAGCCCGATGAGCATTGTTTTTGTCCTCCGTTTGGGAGCTGTTGTGTGCATGTTATAAAGATCTAGAAATATAATTTTATAGGATTTTATGGTGCTCAAAGTTCTGTAAAAATTTCCACTTTCAGATTTGTTAATAATAGGTGAAGCTGTGAAGCTTTTGGCACTATTTCTGGCATACCCGATTTGGAGTTTATTGAGAAATTGGTGGATCTTTGAAATATTGGTTGCTTGATTTTAAAGATCTGATTTGAGGCTTGAAATATCATACAAAATCAGTAAATATAAGATCTATCTCCCCAATACCAACCACATAGAAATCATCACATAACTCATAATCTCCTAAGGTCATCTTGAGTTGTTTCACCACCCGTGTGCAAGGCATAGTGAATCCATCAGCTACAGTAACATTGAATCCCTCAAAATATTATGCTTTAAGCCCTCTTTTCATGACAAATCTCTCATCAATAAAATTTTGAGTTGCCCCACTATCAAAAAAAACTGTCAACCTTTGCCCTGCTAGTACCCCTCGAATTCGAAAGGGTTGGTACAATGAGAATGTGTATAGACTACAGGGCTCTAAACAAGAAGACCATAAAAAATAGGTATCCCATACCACGCATAGATGAACTCATTGATGAGTTACATGGTGTTGTATACTTCTCAAAAATTGACTTAAGATCAGGGTACCATCAAATCGGAATGAGGAGTGAAGATGTGGAAAAGATTGCTTTCAAACGTCACTATGGGCACTTTGAATTTCTTGTTATGCCATTTGGCCTCACTAATGCACCTAAAATATTCCAATCTTTTATGAATAAGGTATTCAGCCAGCATCTTTGAAAAAAAAATTTGGTATTTTTTGATGATATCTTGATTTATAGTAAAACATGGGAAGAGCATCTAAAGCACATAGACACTATTTTGGGAATCTTGGAGCAGCAATCCTTCTATGCTAAGCTATCTAAATGTGAGTTTGGTTTGACAAAGATCCTATATTTGGGACATATTATAAGTTCTAAAGGAGTACAGGTTGATCAATAAAAAATTGAAGCAATTTTGGATTGGCCTCCACCCACTAATCTTACACAGTTGAGAGGTTTCTTCGGGTTGTGTAGCTACTATAGGAGATTTTCCAAGGGATTTTCTTAGCTTGCTGCCCCCTTGAATGATTTGACAAAGGAAGGAGCTTTTTTTTGGACAGAAGAGGCACAAAAAACATTTGATAAGCTTAAGGAGGTAATGAGTTCATGCCCTGTGCTTGCAATTCCAGATTTCTCTTTACCTTTTTTTGTTGAATGTGATGCTTCTAGAGAAGGTATAGGGGCTGTCCTAACTCAAATGGGACATCCAGTAGCATTTGAGAGTAGAAAATTAAATCAATCAGAGAAAGGTTACTCCATCTATGATAAGGAAATGTTGGCAATCATGCATGCACTTCATAAGTTTAGAAAATATTTGGTATTTGGGAGATTCATTATAAAGATAGACCATAATA
Source organism: Cupressus sempervirens (assembly GCA_028749045.1). Lineage (NCBI taxonomy): Eukaryota > Viridiplantae > Streptophyta > Pinopsida > Cupressales > Cupressaceae > Cupressus > Cupressus sempervirens. The sequence continues at coordinate 1,004,993,954 of CM053785.1, read as the reverse complement.
GCCTTAGGTTCTTCTTGAACCAAAGGGATTTGAATGATCATCAACAAAAATGGGTAAGAAAATTGCAAGATTATGATTTTGATATTGAATACATGAAAGGAAAGAATAATGTGGTTGTTGATGCTCTCTCAAGAAAGCCCACTTTTTGTTCCTTAACATCTATCTCTACTAATTGGAAAGTCTCCATAATTTCAAAGTATGCTAAAGATTCCTTTGCCACCACGATTTTGGATAAGTTAGTGGATGATAACAGGTACAAGGTTGTTGATGAATTGATATATTACAAGAACAGGATCTTCTTAGTGCCAGGATCAAAAACTAAGGAGAGGATATTGAGGGCCTTTCATGACACACCTTTGGCTGGTCATTAGGGATACTTCAAGACATACAGGAAAATTTGAGAGCAATTTTCATGGAAGGGTATGAAGGAGGATTTCCTTAAACACATTAAGGAATGTATGGTATGCCAACAAAGCAAGAGTGAGCAAAATTTTCCTGCAGGGTTGTTGCAGCCACTTCCTATTCCTGAACAAAAATGGGAAAGTATTTCCATGGACTTCATCACTGGGTTGCCCAAGGTTCAAGGTAAGGATTGCATATATGTGGTGGTAGATAGACTAACTAAGTATGCACATTTCTTTCCTATCACATCTGATTTCAAGGCATCACAAGTGGCCGAATTGTTCTTCAAGGAAATTTTTAGATTACATGGCTTGCCTAGAAACATTGTTAGTGACCAGGACAGTAGATTCCTCAGCTCTTTTTGGAAGGAGCTCTTTCATTTGGAAGGAACTAAACTCACTCCCAGTACTAGCTATCACCCTCAAAAAGATGGACAAACAGAGATAGTTAATAAATGGATAGAGGGATATTTGAGGAACTATGTTTCAAATCAACAACATGCTTGGGTGAAATGGTTACACCTAGGGGAGTATTTTTACAATACATCTCATCACATGTCTATTGGTATGCCTCCTTTTCATGCTCTTTATGGTTATGATTCCCTTTCCTTTGTTGATCTAATACTCTCCGATAGCAGAGTACCTACAGCAAGTGATTTTGTCAAGCAAAGCCAAGACATAATAAGGTCCCTCAAGGATAATCTACAACATGCACAGAACCAAAAAAAGTTATATGCTGATAGGAAAAGGATTGAAAGATCTTTTGAGGTGGGAGAATTGGTATTTTTTAGGTTGCATCCATATAAGCAAAGAACCTTGAAGAGGAGTGGGGCAGAGAAACTCAATCCAAGGTTCTATGGGCCTTATAAGATCATCAAGAAGGTAGGAGAGGTAGCTTATGAATTGGAGCTCCCACCAAACAGAAAAATACATAATATTTTTCATGTATCTTGCCTGAAGAAGGTTCTAGGCCAAAAAACCATAGTATCTATAGAATTACCACCTCTTTATGATGAAGGAAAATTAGTTTTGATACCAGAAGAGATTTTGGATACAAAAGAGAAAAGATTGAGAAACAGGAGCGTCATAGAGCATTTGGTCAAATGGAAAGGATTACCTCTAGAGGATACAACTTGGGAAGGAGCACATATTCTTGAGAATTCCAACCTTCATTTTTTGAGGACAAGCAATATTTGGGAGGGGAGGACTTGTCATGTCCCCTTTTCAAATAATTAAAAATAATAAACTTTGCTAAGGCAGGCAGGCCCCAAAAAGGTGAAGTTTCAGCAAAAGGGGATAATCTTTGGAAACCAATGGAATAATAAATAAAAATTATTATTAAATTATATTTTATTAACCCCTCTTGGATCTGAGTTATTGTTATTCCCTCTTTTAAGGGGTTTGGAGGCATTTTGGGCTCATTCCAGAATTTGATTTTTGCACATTTCTTTGTTATTCTTCAAAGGCTGCCAAACCTGTGGAGAAGGAGACCCAAAAATGGGAGTTTTTAGGTTTCTATGAAGGCTAAAGATGGTATTTTGAAGCCATTCCATGTGCATGCTCATGCAGAGTTTTCCTTTGTGCTGAACAGTGCAGATTTGTGGGTTTTCGGGTGTGTTTTTTTTAAGAGTTTGGTGTTTTTGGTTGAGTATTTCATATCAGTTTGGGTTGCTGCTGTATATCAGACTTTAAAGTTTTAAAATATATTTTAATATATTTATTTGGATATGATTATACTTCTTTGATAGATTATTAAGTTTTTGTGGTGATTTCAGGCTATTTTGTGCTATTTTCGAGAGCCCGATGAGCATTGTTTTTGTCCTCCGTTTGGGAGCTATTGTGTGCATGTTACAAAGATCTGTAAATATCATTTTATAGGCTGTTATTCTGATCAAATTTTTGTAAAAATTTCCACTTTTAGATTTATTAATAATAGGTGAATTTGTGAAGCTTTTGGCACTATTTCTGGCATACCCGATTTGGGGTTTATTAAGAAATTGGTGAATCTTTGAAATATTGGTTGCTTGATTTTAAAGATCTGATTTGAGGCTTGAAATATCATACAAAATTAGTAAAGGGAAATTTCATATTAAGCCTAATCATGATGAGTGACATTTCTATACGAAGAAGTTAGATGACTGTGCCAAACAAGTTTTAGATTTGACAACTCTCCTTTAGAAGAGCAACATTGATATTCCTTCTACTTCTCAAAGATCTTCTTCATAATTATCATTTCAGTCATATGGTAAAGATATAGGAAATGTTCATTCACTATGTGCAACTACTACTCCACCCTCTTCTAGATGGTTACTAGATTTAGGTGCTTCACACCATATGGCATCTTCTCAAGATTTGTTCTCTTCTTTTGAGACTTCTCCTACTCCACATATTTCAATAGGAAACAACACTATTATGATTGCATATGGGAAAGGTTCTATTTATATTGATGATAGTACATTTCATGATGTACTTTTTCTTCCATCTTTGTCCTCTAACCTTCTCTCTATCTATCATATTACACACATTGGGACAGGGAAGACAATTGAGTTTGCACAAGATTCAATGCACATCAAAGATAGTGATAAATGCTATATTATTGCTATAGGGACTATTGAACATGCTTCTCATCTATATTCCTTCTCACATTTTGGTCCACCATCTCCACTATTAGAGACTCACTCTCCTTCTTCACGAGAGTTCACCAGTGTTATGACTTTTACACCTCCACCTCATGTTTAGATTCCATCTCTTGCACAAGATTACTCTTCAGCATTACCTACTATTGTAGCTCCAATAATCAAGCCACCTAATACAACTATTGAGGATATATCATAGGCCACACATCTCCTCTTAGATGAAAAATTCAACACACCTATTATCACACCTACATTGGAGATTCTATTTTAGGATTCTCATGCTTTCTCCTTCGAACTTTAGCTAAGACTTCTAGCTACAACTTACATACATAGATTTTATCATCCTTGTCCACTTCCTTTTGTTTATATTGGAGCCACATTGATATTTTCGTAGACACAAGAGTTCTACCATTCTAGAGGGGCTATGGAGTCTCAAGCTTCTATCATGGGGGCCTTCATTGTGCTTATGGCCTTGAAAGAGTCTCTTGAGATGTTTCATTTGTTCATCCTTTTCTATCTCTTTTTGGAGTAGGGTTTTTCTCATTTGGTTTTCTCTATTTCTTCATTTCATAGAGATTTTATTGTGATTGGGTACCTCATCAAGCCTTGTTGTTGGCACCCAAGTTTTCTTTTAGCATTGTAGTTTCCTTGCATTTTTTGTAGCTGCATTGTTTCTCATCTTAAGGGGGTGTTAGAGTAAAAGGTTGATTTAACTTCATTTATTAAATTGTCTTTACTCCCTTCTTAAGATTTCATTTTATGCACCTTGCATTTCCATTTAATAATTAATTAGTAATTATTAAATGTCATTTACATTTTAGGGTTTCAATCTCCTTCATAAGGATTGATTAGTTGTAAATTCATTCATTCTATTTTGCACAAGCAAATATAGTTTTCTTGTTTGCTGAGAAAACCCTTCTCTCTCTTTTCTTTTCTTTCTTCCTTGTAACAAGTTGTTTTCATACAAGATATCTAGGGTTCGTGGATTTGTTCATCATCAGATCCTAAATGTTATAGGAAGAGAGAGGGGATATCATTAAGTAACAAAGGGAGGTATAAAGAGAGAGAGCAAGGTGGGTTTAGGAAGGAGAGATTTAAAATATAGATAGATGATATAAACATATTATTATATGTATATATAAATATACATATATATCTAGAGACATATTACATATATATTTATATAAGTATATTCATAATATTTAAAGATAAACAAAAATATAAATGTGTCACTATATATAATGTTAATGGGAATTTTTAATTCACTTTAGTTTTATGGAGATATAATGTGGTCACATTATGAATAGTATGAAAATTAAGTTACTATTCATAATGTGATCACTTTATTTCAACATAAAAGTGCAATCACATTTAGGCTTGGTAATAGTCCTATTAAACTACCCATAGGCTTCGGTTGATGTTTTCCCTCCATTCTAATTGCATTAACCTTTTTTCATCTTCTAAAACCAATTATCATCTTTGACTTCATTAGGTTTGTAAAGATGTGAAGTGGGTATCTCTAAAATTACCACCATAATCTCACATGTATTCTTACCTTTCTAACCATATAATTATTTTAATTTTTAGGAAACATTAGCATTGTGAAATTAATTTTTCTATATCAATGTCTTCATAGTCCTCTCAGACACATGTCAACCATTTTTTAAATTACTTTTTATCTACTTAACCAAATGAAAAATAAATTACATATTATTGTTCTACACTTGATTGTATACACTTTTTTAAAAAGAGTGTTGATTTTAGATAATTTTGATGCAAAATATGCCTAGCACATGAAGACATACTAGAATTTCAAGATGGGGTCCTTCAAAAGCTCATTGAAAAAATCTTGTCAAAAAATAATGAAAAATACACAACTTCTAGATCTCACTCTTACCTATCATCCTACCAAAGGGTTTTTCAAAATACTAAATATAAATGTATGTTTTGTAGAGCACTTGGTAACAATTATGTTATGTTTTTCAACAAAAAATAAGAACAATTTTCTGTACATGCAAAGTTTGACCCTTTTAATCTTATCTATTTTTTAAAACCCTTGGTAGTTTAGAAAGAAGATTCAAACTACTACAATTTTTTACGTTTTACACATTTTCTCATTTTGAGTGCATTATCCTTATATGACTCTTCCTAGATGATCCAAGTGGATCTACAACTCAAATTTATGTGTTCCAAAATCTCGTGGAAATAGTACCAAATTGAAGAACTCGTCAAATTGAACCTAATGAAACTTGAACGAGCTCGAAAGGAGTTCATTTGCTCAAGTTATGGCCAATAAAAGTTTTTCTCAAATATCATATAAAGGCCATTAAAAAGGTGAAAATATGATCACCTCAAAAGTTAACAACAATGATTTCAAATTAAAGATCTTTTTGAGAGCTTTCCAATGGCATTCATTTCATCAAAAATGGAGATGAGATGTGAAAGTTATGGCAATTCAAAGTTTGGGTGAAAAGCATTATTTTGATGATGTCATCATGCTGCCATGGTAAAAAATGATGTGGCTTATTCACCAATTAGTGTTTGACATGTGGCATGATGAAGATTGGGAACATTGGTTAGTTTTGTCCAATCAAATTTGGACATGTGGCATTTGATGAATGAATAAGAGAGTGCCACATGGCACCACCATATGATGTCACATAGCACGTTGAGTATAGGAAAGTTGAACCAATTGTAACAAAGTGTACATTATGGGACTCAAACCCATGAAGTCTTGACCACTAGTAACCACCTTTTCCACTAATGATCCACCTTTACTATTATTGGGAGCAGATTTGTTATTAACCAACTAGTCCAAATAAGGAATGAAGTCAGTGGGATTTGATCCTCCAACCACCACACCACCAAAATCTTTTACCACTGTTACACCATTTATAGTGTTTAAACTATTTTTAGATAACATTTGTCTTAACCGATATGTATCTGCCCAACCTTATTAAAATAAGGATCATCATCAAGCTAATAACTAAATAATGAGTGGTGCCAAGTAAAGTAATTTGTAGGGTGGTTGTAAATAAAATTATATTTTCCATAAAAGGTTTTTTTGTGGTTATACGGTTAAATCCCATTATAGCATAATTTAATGTATAAAAAGGGGTTAGGAGGCTCAAGTAAGGCATTATGGGGGGGATTCACATTTGAATCAGTTGATGCCAAGAGAGATGTGAGAGTTTCTCTAATCAAGAAGAATTATTGAAGTAGGAGATGATGTAATGGTGTTTTTTCTCTGCAGTAAATCCTTTTTAAGAAAAGGCTTTCTTGCTCTTTAGAAACTAGTCTTGTGTCTTTGAGGGCTTGTATGCAAGGTGGTCCAAGTCAGGAATTGTATAATGACTTTGTGAATGGACTATAGTATGTTGTAAATCAACTTTTGGAGCATCAATAATACATCGGTCACTCAGTTGAGCTAGACCCAGAGACATAGTCTGCTTAGATCAAATGAACTCCATAATCAAATTGGTTGTCTTCTCTCTCTTTTCTCTATCTCTTGTGATCTAATTCTCTCTTTTTATTGATCATGTTATTATTATATTTAATGTATCTTTAGTTATACATTAGACATTGAGTATTTTTACACCTTTATGTAATTTCACTTAGCATATAATTGTCTAGATCCTAAAATCAGATCAAGTGGCATCAACAAGAAGTGATTGCAGGTATACTTTCTACAATGACATTAGAAAAGGGGGAATCATCCAAGATGGAATTGACTCCATCTATGGTGGCAACCACCCACTTTATCAAAGATAAAGTGGAACTACTCTTTCAAGAATTCCAAGAAGAGGATGAGAGATTCCAAAAGTTGGAAGAAGCTAATCAATGGCTTTAATTAGAGAATGCAAATCTTTGAAGGCTTCTAGAAGAGGCTAATAGGGAGAAGTAGATTTTGCATGAGATGTTCCAAAGGTATCATATTGGAAGAAGTCCTCTTCATTCAGAGAGTGTTGGCATGTGTGCATTGAGCCCATGGTTAGAAGGAACTCCTTCATACTCTCTACTCACCCCACCTAGAATTATGGATGCATCATCAACTATGAAGTCCTTACCAAAGCAAGGATTCCCTTGTGGTCATCACAAGTGGGCTAATTATGGCTCAAATGAGAATGAAAGCCATTTGGATTTTTGAAAACATGTGGAGTACCTAAGATGGTTTCAAGCCTCTACCAACAAAAGTGGTTGAGTGAAGGTATCTTCAGCATCAAAATAGAAGTAAGAATCTGAACATTACTCTATTAGGAACTTTGAGAAGCACACTAAGAGCATCGATAAGAAATTGATGTCCAAAATGGGATATAGTGGCAAAGACAAAGGTATCAATGAGTAAGGCATGACCCATCCTATTGAGGAAAAGTAGAGACCTTGAAAGCAAGGATTGGGATACAGAGGAAACAAGAAGAACTCTAAGGCCTTGTTGATGGTAAATTCTTTGGACAATTTTGAGGGTGTTGAAGCTGAGTCTTCACTAAAGAAGAAGGTTAGTATGCATGAAAGGATCCAAAAATTATGCAACCATTGTCATATAAGTGGTCACTAGAGAGAGAAGTGTTGGAAGTTACACCCAGAACTCTAATGCTCTCCTAGGTTCATTACAAAATCTAGTCAGCCCAAAGCTAACAAGGTAGGAGTCAAGGTGGTACCTAACACCATTATGCAAGAGACCATGGCACAAGAAATGCCAGTAGTTTTGACCACTTGTGAAGCAGTCCTAGTGGAAGCATCATAGAGCAGTGAGAAACCTAAGAAAGGAGGTTCCTTTGAACAACTCTGTAAGAGTTGGGAACACCTTTTAGCTAACTAGCAATATCAAATTTGTGTATATTACATTTTTAGTGTAGGGTAGTTGTTGTTAACAAGCTAGTGTATTATGAGTATATGACTCTAAATAAATTTGTTTGTAATAAAGTTGTATAATCCTATGGTTGAGATGTTTGTATGGCTATGATAAGCCATATCTCTTATAATCAAAAAAAGAGAAAACTTTGAACTTTTTATTGTAGACTTTGTTTGGTGCAAGGCTTTCCAAAAGAAGCACCTATTATAGCTAGTGTGATTCAAAGTTGCAGAGAATGACTAGCTAATGCCTTAAAGTTCTCTACTTTATGACTCGGTTAAAAATGGTCAGTTGATGACCGATGTTCCTACTAGTCTTTGTCATGATATTGTGCATATGCAAATATTTGGAGCTTTTTGATGATGCCTTTAGTTAGCCATTCTAAAGTACAAAGGTGAAGGGATGTTTCAAGCTGAGGCTTTGTTACCATTTCTCATGTAGTTTGCAAGGAAGAAGAAGCATCAAAAGTGACTAGGCTAGAATGCAAACATGAACTGCCACTATAAGAATCACTGAGTGATAGGGTTACCATGCTCAATTTTTCTTCTTTCTTTATGGTTTTTAAGTTCCATTTGAATTGCATCCCTCTTATTTAGAAGCCCTAGTGTGGCCAAAGTACAAGTCCCCTTGAGGAAAAATATGACATTGAATGCTTTCATGATATTGTCAAAATGTAAAACCTTGAGAGGGCATAATGGACATTATCGAGGCATAGTTGAATTGGACATAGACCATAGTTTGATTCAATTCTCAAAGGTAAAGTAAGTGGTAACATTGTAGTGAAACTTCAAAGGTGGTGACAAAGTTGAGATCTAAACCAAGAGAGATAAAGATTCTATTAGAGAAAAGGTTTAATTTAATTTCATTAATTAAATTACCTTTTCTTACTTATTAATATTTCACTTTATGCACTTTTTGCATTCTCTATTTGATAATTAATTAGTAATTATTAGGTTACCCTTTTTAACTTATTAGGTTACCCTTTTTGGGTTTCAATCTCCTTTTATAAGGATTGATCTCTTCGTATTTTTACATCTTTTCTTTATCTCAATATACAGATTGCATATTTTCAGAGTAAACCCTTGCCACTTCTTGTCTTTTTCTTCTCTATGACAGGTTTTTTACATGCAGGTATTCGACGGCTTAATGGATTTGATTTGTGTATTTTCTCAAATCCTTTATGGTATCAGAGCTAGATCTATTGTAGCTTGTTTAGTATTTGGAGAAAAAGAGAGAATGAGGGTTTAATAGATTAGATCTAAAGTTTTTCAGGTATTTCCTAAAAAAATAGGGGGGTCATTGATTTTCAAAGCAATATAAGGCCAAACAGACCTCATAGATGGATTCAAAAGGTGTCAAAACAATTGTTTACATATAAAGTTTGTTCATTTTGGACAACGTTGATTTAGGAGGCAAAAAATTTTTGCTTAGAAGGTTGTACAACCTCCTACATGCACTTCAAGGCATTTTTTTATAATAGAAAAAAATCAAAATTGTGGCATTTTTAGCAATTACAGTTTTAAAAAACCACCAGTAGTCACCAAGACCGCTAGTGGTTGGTGGTAACCACCCACAATAAATCGTCGATGGTCTCGCAAACTGCAACGACTCCTGGTGATAACAACCACTTAAAGGGCCCCTGCAGCCCCATTGTTGGACTAACCGCTAGCCTTCTCCTTCGGGATTTGTGACATAGATTAACTGCCTCCTATGTTCTATAAGTCTAGTGGTTGTATTGGGCATTAATAGATCTATCTTTTGATGCAATGACAACTCTACCTCGTAATAAGTGGTATCAGAGCTTGGTCATAAGTTCAAATCCCCTTGGGTAATGCTAAGGGGGGAATTTTTGGACTAACTACTGTAGACACCTAAAAATCTTTTAGAAAATAAAGTATTTTTATTTTCTCAAAAGTCCCTGATGACATCATCATTTATTAATTAATTAATTAATTATTTTATTTATTTATTTTTATGCCATTAAATCCCTTTATCTTTAATTAAGGTATCCTTCCCAAAAATGTTTAAATCTTATTTAAACATTATTTCCTTATTTATTAATTATTTAATTAATAAATTGACCAAAAATCCCAAAATAAATAATTTATTTATTTTTTGTCCAAAACTTGGCCAATTTCCTTAAGACCACTAACCTCTTCCAAAATCTTCTAATCCTTCTTTAATTTTGATTAAAGGCTAATCCCATCATTTCCTACCCCTAATCCCAACTCAAAATATTTAATTAAGATTAAATATTAATCCTCATGTTTATTAAAAATATTTTAATAAATATCTCCTCAACCATAACCCTTGAAATAAATAAAACTTTAATTATTTCCTAAAACCTTATTTATCCTCATCCTAGGAAGTTCTAGACTCTTCTAAAAAGTCTTCATCCTCATCCAAAGCCTAGACTCTTCTAGAAGATGTCAATCCTTATCTTTAATCCTAATCCTAATCCCCTCCTAACCTTGTCACATTCTCTAAACATGGGTTAAGACTTGCTAACCCAAGCCAAAGTTAACAAATATCTCCTCTTTCACCCACCCTCATTAAATGCCATCCACTTGCCCATCTCTAACATCCCTAATCTAATCCTAAGCTATCTCTAATCCTACCCTTAATCATTTGCACAATCCTAAACAAGCTTAAGACTTTCCTAAGCCAAGCCAAAGTCTGTCCCCTCAAAATATCCCAACCATAAAACTTTATGAAGCCCACAAAGTCATAAATGACTCTTACAAGCCCATTCATTGCTCTTACAAGCCATTATGAGGATCTTTATGAGCTTTGAGCCTCCTTTGTTGACCCCTCAACCCCTCTTGCTCTAACCAATGACCTTGTGACATGTGTCACTTCTTGATTGGCTGTAAGGAAGCACAATCCATGTGCTCTCCTCTCATTCAATCTAAACCTTCCATAAGCTTTCTCCCATCCTTGCATCCTAGCCCTTGATCCCTCAAGCCCTTTGCCTATTTAAGGAATCCTCTCCCAAGCCATTTTAATGCAATCTAGAAAGTAAAGCCATAATTTCATTTTGAGAAGCCATTTTTACATCAAATCCATTCACCAAAATCTATCAAAAATCCTCCATTGAAGCCCATTTGAGCATTTGAGCATACATACATAATCAAGTCATCTTAGCTATTAGACACACCTCTACATCAAGTGATCATCCTCATTGAAAGAGCCTATCCATGGCTTATATTCTCATTTGAGGACTTCACTTTGTCTCTCATGAAGTTATGTTAAATTAGTATGCAAATGCTTTTTGATTGTTTTAATTTAGTGTTTCTAACATACTAAAGTAGCATATACATTTTTGCACGCCCGGTGGGAGCCTGCATGGGTCATCTTCATTAGCTTTTTTAGTTAAGTATTGTATGTCATTTGCTAATTTTGGCTAATTTTGCTTGTTTTTGTGATTGGTAGGATTGTATAAATTGGTTTTGTAGGTCCACATGAGCATGAAGAAGACAAAGGAACTCATAGTCTATATCACAGTGTTTGCAGATTTTTCAAGCTTATAGGTAGATGGAGAACTTGGAATTCTTCTTCCTCTTCTTATCTATATTCTTCTTCCATTCCGTCTACTTCTTCTTCTTCTTGAGGGATCTTGGCTTCTTCTTTTTTTAAGGAAGCACAATCATACACTTTTTTTTTTAAGTGCTTAAAATGAACCCCCAAATCATACTTAAATCCATTAAAAACTAAAAATTTGCAAAAAAAAAAAAAAAACAATCTTTTAACAAGTGAAACTAAACCAATCCAATCATTTGCATCCTTGCAACATCAAGGTTTTAGATGCATTCATGCAAAGTTAGGAACACTTAATTTTTGGGAATTTAAAAAAAACTTCAAGTTTTCATTTCAAAAGGTTCAAAATCAACACTAAGTGCACACTAAAATCTAAATCAAACTCAAAGCATCCATCAAGGATAAAATGAACCTCATTTGCAAGTATTTTAAAGTTCTTTTAAAAATCTCATGAAAACTAAGAGTCCTAAATGGTTGCCAAAATTTTCCTAAAAGCTTTGTTATTTTTTCCAAAAAAATGTCTTGTTGCAAAATCTTGAATGTTTCCTAGGTTTTTCATGCATCAAAACAATCTAAAAATATCATTTTTTTAGGCTTAAAACATGCAAACTAGAACACAAAATCTTGAATGAAAACCAAAGTCCACAGAGTCATTTTCACTTTTGAGTCCAAAACAATCTTGAATGATCTAAAGTTAAAACAAAGCACTTCAAAGTTCTTAAAACAACACACAAAATCTCAATCTTGAATGCTCAAAGGAAAAAACTTGAATGTTTAATCACTTGTCTTTGAATGCATGTTGCTAAAATCACTCTTGAGTGCTATGGATTAAAATTAAGTTTGTTTTATTTTTATTAATGCATGATTAAAACAAAAAATCCAATCTTGAATGCAAAAGGTCAATTAATTATTACAATATCTCACACTTCATCTTTTGGGGCATAAAAAGAATCTACATTTTAGAAACTTTCTAAGTTATAAAAACAAATAAAGACACTTTGAGTGAATTTTTTGTTAGACTCACCCTCTTTAATCACCCATCATTCTAACTATTGGTTGCAATATCAATGCCATATATGGGGATGGGTCTACCTAAGAAGGTGTTAAGTGCTCCACAAAAATCAAATTCCACTCACTTGAGTTTTTATTGGTTTTTCTAAGATAGAAAATTTTTTGAATGCACATTAGTCTTGCTAATACTTCATTTGGGCATAAAAATTGAACAAATCTTGACGTGGAGGGCCTCTGGGTGCGCCCTTGAAATTGAGCTTTACACACATCTTTGTTTTGCGCTTAAAACAAACTCACACTCAATCTTGAATGCTTTAAAGAAAATCAATTGATACTTGATGTGCAGGGCCTCCGGGCACATGAGTTTACTTTTTTTTTACCCTAAATCTTCTTGGTGTATTCATTCTTTGATCACTTCTCTTTTGTTGGTGCATTTCAAATTGGAATTGAACCTTTGGATCTTAAATCACGTGTGTTTTCAAAAGGTCTAGATCAGAAAAATTAAAGCGTCAGTTGGAAAAGAACTCTATCTTTTAGCCCAAGATCATCCAAGTCTTCTCTCCCCTTGTCATCTTTCGAGGCCATCTTGGGTGCATAAGATTAGGATCCAAAATCTTGTCTTAGCTTTTAGGAGGCTTTCTTGGGGATTTCATCACCCCTTAGGATGAAATCAACTCCAGCGTTCTGGTGGAGTATAAAGATGGAGAGGTGAATCCAAAGACACCTCTCTTGGGATCAAAATTCTGTCACTCAGGCTAAGCCTCAAGGAACTTTATACCCTTGAGAAGAAAAAGAGGAGAACTGGGTTACTGCTCCTCTCGACTGTGTGACATTGTTTTGGTTTCATCTATGGATTTGGGCCTCACGTACCTTGGGTATATTGAGGACTCCCTAGCTAAACCAACTGCCAGCCTTGTAGACAACCATCTAGGATGTTAATGTGTTTGAAGTGATTGATCGAAACATTTGTAGAATATACACACTCCTTGGCGCACGTATCACATTATAAGAATCAAAAACTTCTATCTGGTTGTTCCTATCTATTGCTTGATCTTTTACTTGTTGAATGAATGTTTGTAAAACTTGGCTTAGGGCACACTTAGCGTAGTCACTGCCTGTTTTAGAAGTTGAACAAGTTGAAGCAAAACAACCACGATCTCTCAAAGCCAAATAGATTTAGGAACTTATGTCAGAAGAACCCAAACCCAAATAGAATTTTCACAAAGCCAAATTCAAGCCCTCTCAGGCATACCAAGAAATTTCAACTAAGAGAAAGGAAGTAACACCAAGCCCTCGAATTGCCAAACTCCACAAAGCAGAAGACAAAGTGACCGACAAAACCTGTCAAGATGCCTGGTTAGATCACACTATCAGATTTAGCAAGCATCCAGGAGTTAACCCTACTTATGTCTTACCAACTAGGCATGATTTCTATGATTAGGCCCCCTTGTTTTTTCACATCTTCTTGCATAAGTTTCACTTTATAGTCATCTTTGTAGGAAAGCTAGCCATTCTAGGTTATCTCTTTAAATCATTTTAGCTCATCCATCTCATCTAGATCTTTGCCTTAGAATCAAACCAATCCCCTCAAACCTAGCTAGCATCCCAAAAAGCCTATTTTTCACATCCAAGCCTTCAAAATTGTTGTCACCTTGCCAAAGGTTTTTCATTCCTACCATCTTGCAAATTCACCAGCCTCGCCAAGGTTATCCCTCTGACAGAGCTTTATCTAGGGTAATCTAGCTTTCTCACTTGTTATCCCTCATCACCTTGAGCCAAAGGTTGGGATCCAGAAGTGGTCAATCTTGTGTTTTTACTAAAGGATCATCAATCTATCCTTAAAGTTGACACAATCACCACCAAGCTTGCACATAGGAAAGAAGACCTTTCATGCTTTGGCAACATATCTTTGAAGTTAGAATCCCCAACCCAATCCTCCCTAGGCTTGTCATATAGCTTTGCCTCAACCTAGGAAATATTTTGCATAGAAAATCCTTCTCCCTTTTCATCCATCAGCATTGTTGCATCTCATCCCTAGGAATATTTTCATGCCACTCGTCACTTGCTTAGCCAAGAAGAAGAAAGAAACAATGGAACCCTATCATTTGGATCAAATAGCATCACTCCCCTTGAGAACTCAACCATCCTTCAGCCCAGAGAACACTATACCATCACCTACTGACATTGAAGCTTTCATGAACCAACTAGGAAATGTAATATTGGTGAATGCCATTATAAACAAGAACAAAGAAACAATCATGGCTAACTTTCAAAGGGACAATATAGGAGCCTTCGACTTTGGAAGACCTCCTCCCTTATCAAATCCATCTCACTTATTTTTTGGACAACTACCACTCCCAATAGACTCTTATGATTCAGATTATCCTCAATATGTGCCAAAAGAAGAGCCTCAAGCCAATCCTTATGATCCAACAGACCCAAACATACCAGCCTCCACTCAAGTTGAAATCTCCCTTCTGCAAGCCAATCCAGCCACCACCACTCCACCATTGGTCCATACCACTCCATCCCAAACCCCCTTCACCCAAAACACCTCATCATTCACTCCCTTCACTATTGTTGATGCTGCTCTCCAACCCAACCTTCCAAATCCACCCGTCTCCCAAATCAGTGCTAGCATCTTTGGCCAACCTCAGTAATATACAATTGGGATGCCACCCATGGGGCCAAGTAATCAACCTTTCATCACCCCCAACTTGTTTACCTCAGCTCAGAGCACAATTCCATCATTTCCACTAGGTCCTTGTTGTTCAATGCCATCAGCCACAAATCCACAAGCTACTGCCCTCACTCCACAAAGCTATCAAACCCCACAAGCTACTACCAATGTTTTGCCAAGCTCTCAAGTGACCCAAGCTCCTACCACCACTCTACCAAGCTTTCAAATCCAGCCACCAAGCTATCAAACCCCATCTGTTCCATTTCCAAGCTTTCAATTCCCACCACCTCCACCACCAACTAATCCATTACCTCCTATTACTGACTATTTTTCTATGCCACTTCTAGGAGGAAATCCACCACCGCCAACCACAAATTACTTGGCCTCTTTTGCCATGCATCTACCTTCCCAAATGGGGGCACAACCCACATATATTGGTCAAACTCCTCAAATCCAAAGTCAAGTTCCACAAGCTCCCCAATCCTTTCCTCAAGCTTCACAACCATCTTATACCTTACCTCCACAAAGAAATCCATTTATCCCACAGCCAGCTTATGTTCCTCAATCCCAACCTCAAATCCAATATCAATAGCAAGCCTCACAACACATGCAGCAATATGTGCCACCTCCACCTCAGCAACCCATCATCTACCATTCAGTTGCCCAAGCCATGTACAATCCCTACCAGCCCATACCTCAAATCCATCCATATTCCATTGCCCCATCTAGCACATACCTACCTTAGGGCACTCCTACATTGGGGGCACCCTGACCATCACCCATTAATTCAAAATGGGAAGCCATGAAGACAACTTTGAAGAACATCCAGGAGGGAAATGATCCAAAAACCTTCAAGTTTGAGAATGTGTGTCCTTACCCATTTAACAGAGCCATTACCATGACACCATTTCCCAAACACTTTGAGATACCCAAGTTTGACAAATTCAGAGGAAAAGGAGACCCTGTCACACATATCAAAGAATTTTACATGCACTGTCAAGAAGTGGCATATGGTGACATCTTCCTCTTGCATCTCTTTCCCAAAAGCTTGGCCAGACCAACTCTTGAATGGTTTTATAGAATCCCATATGGCACAATTAAAATTTTTACTAAATTGTCTGAGGCATTTGTAGCCCAATATGCCCATCTTTTTGAAACAGAACTATCAGTAGTTGATCTTGTCCATACTAAGAAAAAAGGTGGAGAAAGCCTTCTCGAATATTTGCAAAGATGGCAAACCCTTACCACCTGCATATCTTGCACCTTGCCAGAGTGTCATTTGGTGAAAATGTTTATTGATAATGCCCATCCTAGCTTGGCTCACCACATGACCATGAACTGTTTGCCGACCTACAAAGATATCAAAGAGAAAGGAATGATCCTTGAGCAAGGACTCATTAAAGATGGTGTGGTCAAGATTTACAAGGAAGCCAACCAAAATCAAACAAATTTAAATGACAAGCCTAGGTATTGGAACAAAAACAAGCATGTTGCAATAGATGGGTATACTAATACGAGACATGTGAATATTGTTGGTCCTTCCCAAAATTAGTCCAACCCACTGTATTAATCAAACAATCAACAAGCTATCAACTATCAATAGCAGAATCACCAAAGCTATCAAAGCCACAATCCAAGACCCAACTTTTAAGTGTCTAGCAATCAAGCTAATGCCATCAATGTAGTTGCAGGACCAAAGCTTAAGTTCCAACCTGCACCTAGAAACTATACACCCCTTGGTGATCCATTGCATGTCATTTTTGAGAAATTGACTAAGGAAAACCTCATCAAATTTCCTCCTACCGAGCAAATTGACCCAGGCCAATCCAAAGCTGCATGGTACAAAGACAATGAGTACTGCAAATTTCATAGGGTAAAAGGTCACACCACCCTCAAATGCATGAAACTACAGGACCTCATTGATCAGAAAGAAATCATCGTTGGTGCCCAAACCTCTCCCAATACAGGTTTACAGATCTATCAAAATGCTTTTCCTCCTCACAACAACCAAAATCCTAGAAAAGCACCTATCCAAACCAACAACAACAATACCAACAACTGCCAACCAAACCAACAGCATGGGAAGAACAATGACCACACTTCATCCTACATAGACTATGGTAGCCTCATCGGTTGTATATTTGAAAAAGAGCCTTCTGTCAATGTTATCAATATCCAAGGCCCAAACAATGAGTGTGCAGTCACCACTAGAAGAGCGCAATTGAACATTGCAGCCCCATTAGTCCCATCAGCACTATCAACCCCAGCAGTATCATCAGCTCCATCCAAAAGCCAATACAATATCTTGGAACCCCTCAGGAACATGCCAGCCCAAATCTCCATTTTAGACCTTCTCCGCACTAGTCCTGTGTACAAAAACATCCTTGACAGTGCTCTCATAGAATCTTGTGTCCCTTCAGATATCAACGCTACTAATTTTCATAATCTTGTTGGACACCTATCCTCCTCATGTGCCCTATCATTCAAACCCATCGACATACCCGTGGTCGAGCCAGATCACACCCTTCCGCTTCAAAGAGCCATCATGGTATCCAATTTTGCTGTAAAAAGAGTAGTGATAGATAATGGATCAGCCTTGAATATTTGCACCCTAAAATTCATAAAACAAGTTGGATATACTGAGGCAGATATCATCAGTGAGGTTATCACCATCAAAGCTTATGACAACTTGGAAAGTACCACAGAAGGAACTATTTTGCTGCCAATCAAGGTTGAGCCAGTCATCTAAGAAACACTTTGCCATGTTATTGATCTAAACCTACCATTTAACATCCTCCTCAGTCGCCCATGGATTCATGCCATGAAAGCCGTTCCATCCACTTACCATCAGTGCGTCAAATTTTTGCATCAGGGCACTGAGGTAACCATCCATGTCGATCCAGAACCCTTTGCTTACTGCAATGCAGTTGAAGCTTCATATACAAACCATTGCCTTGGAATTGATATTGGCACAGCCATCACCAGCTCATCCCACACTTGTAATGACCCAAAAACCATCCTCACCTCCACCCTGTCTACCATGAATGTCAATAACAAAGGCTGTGGAGAGTATAGTCTGTCAGACACATTTGCTGTCAAGGCACTCCCACTTGATCCACACGCCCATGGAAGATTGACATATCACAAAGCTAAGGAGATTCCACCTCTTTGATATAAATAGTTTGGCCAACAACCTTTGTATCATCGAAAATCCCTCTTCATGAGGAGCTCACTCCAGATATCAACAATTGGTTACTTAAGGATGCACCTCCAAGAAATCAAGCACACCTTGATCACTTCAGCCAAAAGTATCCCCAAGAACATAAGCTCATCACTGAAAAATGGAACTATCAAGGTGGTGGTCTAGGACCAGAAGAAAGAGGCATGTAGTGCCCCATCGGCGCACACAAGTGGGAATCAAAGTTAGGTCTTGGCTTTGGCATACCCACAACTGGGGGCACCAATGAGAATAGGCACGCTTTTTCAAACATTCACCGCAACCTTGTCAAAATCAAAGACATTCCTAAGGAAGTTGAAAAGAAAGCCTACGATAATATCCCAGACCAAATCTTCCTTAGAGACTCTGTTCTCCAAGAACTATCCATCCATTTCATTGACCTACCACTTGCCCATCCACAACTCATAGATTGGGACCAACCAAGCATCATACACATTGATGAGTTCACATCAGAGGAAGAAATTCTAAGATTCATGGGAGCCGAAACTCCTCACAAGAAAACAAAGCCAGATTCTGCCTATATCTATAAGCTAGATCCCAAGGGGTATTTTGGAGAAAATCCCCAACCTAGTTCCGATACACCCAAAATTTGAACTAAGGTGAATCTGGGACTAGCTAAGGTAGCAAAGAGAACCACTCAGCAAGAAAATCCAGAGTCACAAGTAGAACATGAGGATTTAGCATTGTCTCCTCAAGATAATCGACCAGAGGTGTCTTCTATTCTAATTGAGGATACTAGAGAAGTCAACATCGGTTCTTCAGAGATCCCCAAACTTGTTCACATTGCTACATCCCTATCACAAGACCAAGCTGACCTCCTCTTTGAGGTCTTAAGAGAGAACATTGGCCAATTTGCATGGTCATATCAGGACATGCCAGGACTTGATCCAAAGCTTGTAGTTCATCATCTTGCAGTCAATCCAAAGATCAAGCCCGTCAGACTAAAGCTTAGAAAAATGCACCCCAAGGTGGCATTACTAGTCAAAGCTAAATTAGAAAGAATGTTAGTTGCTAATGTTATCTAACCTATCGACTACTTAGAGTGGATCTCCAACATGGTCCCCATCACTAAGCCTTCCAGTGACATCAAAATCTGCACTAATTTCAGAGATCTTAACAAAGCTTGTCCAAAAGATGATTTTTCGTTACCCAACATAGATATGATTGTACACTTTACAGCTGGACATGAAATTCTATCCCTCATGGATGGATTTTCTGGGTATAATCAAATCAAGATTGCAAAAGAGGATCAGCATAAGATATCATTCACTACCCCTTGGGGAACCTTTTTCTACAACATGATGCCTTTTGGCCTCAAGAATGCTGGGGCTACCTATCAAAGAGCTATGACAGCCATTTTCCATGATCTTATCCATAGCATTTTGGAGGATTATGTGGATGATATCTTGGTTAAATCTCACACCTTCATGGATCATCTTGCTGACCTAGAGAAAGTCTTTGATAGGTTAGCCAAATATCATCTCATGCTGAATCCCAAGAAATGTGTCTTTGGGGTCACATCTGGCAAGCTTCTAGGCTTCATAGTTTCTAAACGAGGTATAGAGATTGACCCCAAAAGGTCAAGGCTATCTTAGACATGCCTCCTCCCCAGACACTATGACAGCTTCACACTCTTCAGGGAAAGCTTCAAGCTATTCGACGCTTCATCTCCCAGCTTGCAAATAAGTGTACGCCATTTGCACATTTACTAAAGAAGGATGAAAACTTCAAGTGGGATCCTTTATATCAACGCAGCTTCAATCATCTCAAGAAGTATCTCATCAATCCCCCTATCTTGGTTCCACCAATTCTTGGTCATCCCTTGATCTTGTACATATCAGCAACACCTACTGCTCTAGGGGCACTTCTAGCATAGCTTGATCACTATGGTAGACAAAGAGCCATCTACTACATCAATAGAACCCTAGTTGGTTATGAACTCAATTATACTCCTATGGAAAAAGCTTGTTTGGAAGTTGTTTTCTCAACTCAAAAGCTTCACCACTACATGCTAAGTCATACCATCCAACTAGTCTCCAAGATTGACCCTCTCAAGTATATGCTCTCCAAAACAGCACTTACAGGCCATTTTGCCAAATGGGTTATGCTCCTTAGCGAATTTGACATCCAGTATGTGGACAAAAAGGCAATCAAAGGGCAAGCTATAGCAGATCACCTTGTTGATGTGCTTCTAGTAGATACATATCCTTTGATCACAAAATTTCCAAATGAGCATATCTGTCTAATTGAAGAACAACCCCCATGGAAACTTTATTTTGATGGATCATATACATCACATGGATCAGGGGCAGGAATATTGTTGGTCACACCTCAAGGAGATTACATTCCAAAAGCCTTAAAGCTACAATTCCCTAGCACCAACAATATAGCTGAATATGAGGCTCTCATAGCAGGATTAAAGATAGCTGCAGAATGGAACATCACTAAGTTACAAATCTTTGGCAATTCTTAGCTCATCATCGAGCAAGCCCTAAATGACTATCAAATCAAAGATGAAAAACTATTACCCTACAAAGAGCTAGTTGATCAGCTAACCCAGCATTTTACAAAGCTTCATTTTACACAAGTGCGTCGAATGCAAAACCAACCAGTAGATGATATGGCTACTATCGGCTCGCTCTTGGAAATTCCCCAAGTAGTTACACAGTAGGAGTTTTTAGTCAAGCAGCTCCTCACACCTGCCTATGTGAATGATGACTCAAACCGTGTTTGTATCTTGGTTGGTCCCCAATCCCCTTGGTACCATGAGATTCATGCTTACCTTAAGGATGGTATCATCTCCCCTCACCTCACACGTACCTAATGCCAAAACCTCATCTGAAAATCATCCCACTATGTTATCATAGCCAACACCCTATATCGTCAGGGTTATCATGATACTCTCTCTCGATGTTTAGATGAAAATGAGGTCACGATGGCATTAAAAGAAGTACACTCCAGACTTTGCGGTGCCCACATGAGTGGTATTGTCCTCGCGTGACAAATCCTTAGAGTAGGCTACTATTGGCCTACCATTGAAGAAGACTCCTGTGACTTTGTCAGAAAGTGTCTCCCATGTCAATAACATGCTAATATTGTGCACGCTCCAACATAGGATCTACAGCCTATTGCACCACCTTGGCCATTCGCTTGTTGGGGCCTTGATCTAGTTGGAACTATCACACCTCTCTCATATGATGGACATAAATGGATAATAACAGCTACAAACTATTTCACTAAATGGGTGGAAGTAGTCCCCCTAGTCTCAACTACAAGAGTTTAGGTCTCCAAATTCATCTTGTACCACATTGTTTGCCACTTTGGCATGCCATCCACTATCTTCACCGACCATAGAGGTAAATTTTAAAATCTCAACATGGAAGAATTATGCACTTCCCTTCGCATCCATCATCTCTTTTCTAGCCCATATTTCCCACAAGGTAACGGCCAAGAAAAGGTAGCTAACAAAACCCTCCTCAAAATTCTAAAGAAAGCTGTCAATGATTCCGGCCGTGATTGGCACCTACAAATAAATCCAACCCTATGGGCCTATCGAACTTCCTTCTATACATCCATAGGCACAAATCCATACTCCTTAGTCTATGGTGCCGAAGCAGTACTACCCATAGAGGTTGAACTTCCCTCCTTGTGCATATCTTTGCAAGGGAAAATATCAAATGAAGAATACAGAGTAGCTCGGCTCACCCAGGTAGATCTCTTGGACAAGAAGTGACAACAAGCCTATGATCATCCCACAATCTATCAGACTCGTCTCAAAAGGAATTTCAACAAGAAGGTGCTTCCACGACACTTTCAACCGGGTGACATGGTCCTCAAAGAAAATATGAAAGTCTAAGTTGATCGAGAAAAGAAAGGCAAGTTTGAACCTACATGGCTTGGTCCTTATGTTGTCATTGCCTCCTTTGGCTCCGGAGCCTATCAGCTATCATCATTCATCTCAAGAAGTTTTATGCTTGAAGATCCTTGGTATACCCAGCTTTTGAAAATACAAAGAAAAAAAAAAATAGTAAAGAGAAATAAGCATCCAATGGTGAAAACTTGACAATTCAAGCGCCTTGGATAGGTACCTTGGTGAAAACCTGGTAATTCAAGCGCATTGTGTACTAAGACTAATCCATTATCTATCACTATCCTATCCCTCATCCATTCACCCACCATCCCATAAAACACCTGCTTGTTCCCTTGGTGTTCCAACCAAATATCCAAAATCTAATGAAGCTTGTAAATACCTCCTGTACAGCTTGTAAATCTTGTACCTCAGCTTGTAAATCTTGTACCCCAACTTGTAAATCTTGTATCATAGCTTGTATATCCAATCTTGTCCAAAAAAATTTGTACATTTGTACCATGTCTTGGTCCATTAGCTTGTACATACTCTTTATCTTAGTACCATTGTATCTATCTAGCTTTCATGTCAATTCATCGTTGATTAGCATCTTGCACACATCACACAAATCTTGGTTAGCTTTTCCAATGCATCCTTTAGCTAGATCTCCTATCACCAAAGTGTTATCCTTCTTAGTTCAGCTTTCCAAGTGCATCACTCATCCAAATCCACTAGCTTAGGTGTTCTCTGATAGATCCTTGTAGGATATAGCTTTCCTCATGTCTGATCTTGGTCTGTTAGTACCTTGTCCTGCCCATCTCACTAGCAAATGGTTCTCTTTTGAATTTTTGCTTTCTTTTGATTCGGAATCTTCCCTTTTGGGTCTTGAAGTATCTTTTCCAAGCAATATTTTTGTTCCCTCCTCAAGGTTGCCATGATCTTCCATATCATGGTATGCTGTGAATGGGCACTTTGAGAGTATAGTTTTGATCAAATCTTTCATTTGTTTCTTTTTTCTTGTGGGTTACCTAGTGTCGGTTCTATGTTGTTTCATCTGAGTTTCATGTGTGATGCTGGGGCAATCCTTGTGTGTTTTGAGTCAGTCTATCAGTCCTCTAGATAGTTTGTGAAAAGGCCTTGATGTTCTTGGTAACCTTCGCAATTAACCAATAGTCCTATAGCAAATCTAGTGCTCAACTACATGGTGGTACTTCTCTTTGAAGTATCCCCCCACTCAAAAAGCTTCAATGGAATCCCTTCATCTCCATTATTCCCCATCCATATCCAGCATCTGTCTCTCCTACCCGAGCTTATGCATTAGTATCTCTTTGAATCAATCTTCACTTTTAGCTTTAGGGATCCACAATCCTAGTCTTAGGGATCCACCAATCCAATCAATCCACCAAGCCTCATCTTTCGAGATCCACAATCCTAGTCCTAAGGATCTCTGAAACCCATCTTCTACCAATCTGACTCTTTGAAATCCTATTGCATCAGCTTTATAATCCCCTCATCCTTCTCCCTATCTCGGATTCCTTTTTATAGCGCTCCGCTCCTTCATCCTTCACCTTCCCTAAGGGTCCATTTGGTTCATGGAATTTAAAAAACTCGGATTTCTACAAACCTTGGTTTAGCCAAATCAAGGTTTTGTATATCTTCATTCCGATTTTTGAGATTTTATTGAAACTGTTTGTTTCACTCGGAAGATGCGTGTGAAGACACAGTTTTATGTGTAAGCTTGGAATTGAAGGTAAATTTGAAAAAGTAGTCCAATCTATTGTTTTTACACTTCTTAAAAAACAAAACCAAGTTTTGATTTTCAATTCCTACTTTTTTTAAGAAGTTGCAAAACCTGGTTTTGAGGCAAAATTGGAAGTCGCGTATGCTAATTCCATTTTGCAAATTTTGAAACAAACGCACAAATTTTCAAATCCAAGTTTTGAAAAAGCCAATTCCTGTCATCTTCCAGGAACCAAACGGACCCTAAAGTCTTAAGCTTGCTTCCTCTTGTGCATCTGATTCTCCTTTATCATTCTCCCATAGTGAGAGTTTGAGCTAACTAAACCTCTTCTCTTAAGCCACTCTTCATCCTCCCAACCGCCAAGATTCTTGTACTTTTCAAGAAGCTGTCGAGCCTCACTTTCTCTCTCTACCACCTTCTTGAGGGGTAATATCGCAGTCCATTCTCTCCTCTTTTGCTCTAGCCTTGGGCATCTTATTTTCTTATCTTTGATGCCATGCCACTTGCAGCATCACATCAAAGAGGGGCAAAATGTAGACACCTAAAAATCCTTTAGAAAATAAAGTATTTTTATTTTCTGAAAAAGTCCCTGATGACATCATCATTTATTAATTATTTATTTATTTTTATGCCATTAAATTCCTTTATCTTAATTAAAAATATTTAATTAAGGAATCCTTCCCAAAAATGTTTCAATCTTATTTAAACATTATTTCCTTATTTATTAATTATTTAATTAATAAATTGACCAAAAATTCCAAAATAAATAATTTATTTATTTTTTGCCCAAAACTTGGCCAATTTTCTTAAGACCACTAACCTCTTCCAAAATCTTCGAATCCTTCTTTAATGTTGATTAAAGGCTAATCCCATCATTTTCTACCCCTAATCCCAACTCAAAATATTTAATTAAGATTAAATATTAATCCTCATGTTTATTAAAAATATTTTAATAAATATCTCCTCAATTATCCCTTGAAATAAATAAAACTTTATTTATTTCCTAAAAACCTTATTTATCCTCATCCTAGGAAGTTCTAGATTCTTCTAGAAAATCTTCATCCTCATCCAAAGCCTAGACTCTTCCAGAAGATGTCAATCCTTATCTTTAATCCTAATCCTAATCCCCTCCTAACCTTGTCACATTCCCTAAACATGGGTTAAGACTTGCTAACCCAAGCCAAAGTTAACAAATATCTCCTCATTCACCCACCCTCATGAAATGCCATCCACTTGCCCATCTCTAACATCCCTAATCTAATCCTAAGCCATCTCTAATCCTACCCTTAATCATTTGCACAATCCTAAACAAGCTTAAGACTTTCCTAAGCCAAGCCAAAGTCTATCCCCTCAAAATATCCCAACCATAAAACTTTATGAAGCCCACAAAGCCATAATGACTCTTACAAGCCCATTCATTGCTCTTACAAGCCATTATGAGGGTCTTTATGAGCTTTGAGCCTCCTTTGTTGACCCCTCAACCCCTCTTGCTCTAACCAATGACCCTGTAACATGTGTCACTTCCTAATTGGTTGTAAACAAGCACAATCCATGTGCTCTCCTCTCATTCAATCTAAACCTTCCATAAGCTTTCTCCCATCCTTGCATCCTAGCCCTTGATCCCTCAAGCCCTTTTCCTATTTAAGGAATCCTCTCCCAAGCCATTTTAACACAATCTAGAAAGTAAAGCCATAATGCCATTTTGAGAAGCTATTTTTACATCAAATCCATTCACCAAAATCTATCAAAAATCCTCCATTGAAGCCCATTTGAGCATTTGAGCATACATACATAATCAAGTCATCTTAGCTATTAGACACACCTCTACATCAAGTGATCATCCTCATTGAGAGAGCCTATCCATGGCTCATATTCTCATTTGAGGACTTCACTTTGTCTCTCATGAAGTTATGTTAAATTAGTATGCATATGCTTTTTGATTGTTTTAATTTAGTGCTTCTAACATACTAAAGTAGCATATACAATTGCTAGCCTTCCCCTTTGAGATTTGTGACATGGATTAACCACCTCCTATTTTCTATAAGTCTAGTTGTCGTATCAGGCATTAACAGGTTGATCTTTTGGTGCAATGACAACTCTAGCTTATAACACCCACTTTGCAGCAGACCTCCCGCCCGCCAGCATGGCCCTGCTCTGCTACCACTCATTGGTGGCACCTTTCTTAGAAGTTTTTTTTATTTAAACAGAAGTATGCATTTCCAAGGGCCCTGTCAGTTGTTTCATTGTAACTTGAGCATACAATTGTATTTTTTCAATCTAAAAGAAGCATTGGAAAGCTAGTTCTAAGACATAGATGATGGATCAAGATTTTTTTGATTTTTAGGTAGTTTGGTTTCCTATTTGGGTAGTCAAAGCCAGATGTTTTTGAAAATGTTATATTTTTGGAATGTTGGTTCAGTACTCTTTTCAAAAATGCTAGTTTTTCTTCTAGATTCTACTCCATGCTCTTTCTATCATAATATTTTCTTTATCGCACTATGGTGGATATCTTGGGTGTTTTAAGTCTATTGGGACTCAAAATTGAAGCCCTGATTTTGAGTACCATTGAAAAATTAAGCCATATAAGGGCTTTTTGATGCATGTGTACCCAGCTGTACTTGTGAGGCCTAAGAGGTGTTTAATGTTTCTAATACCTTACATTAAATACATCTATGTGTTCCATGATGATAAATTTCCATTTTGAACCATTTCGTGAAGTCTTGTTTTGAGCAATCTCCAAATCTACATTTTTGCCAACAAAGTGTCAAACAACGACAGGAGCCCTTGTTTGCAATTGAATATCTCGCACCCAGTAATGTTTCATGACTCACCTCTTAGGGAGTGTTTAGTTTCCATACCAAAGAACATATTTTTTAGATTTTGAGTCATTTTGAATCCGTTTGACTAGTTTTTGAATCCCTCAAAGTTGTTCATTTATTGTTGTCATCCTGATGCAAATTATTTAGAATTTTGGGAGGCCCTATTTGACTTGTTATAACTTTGACCCAGTTGACCAAAATGATAAAATTCCTTTTGTATTGTATTTTAGAGGTCAGAGATTTGCTATGTTGCAATTTTGAGATTATGACGAATTCGTTTGATTAGTTTTCAAATGTGATTCCAAAGGTAATTTGTGACATTTTATTGGTGTCAATAAATGTAGATTGGTCAGTACCCCTTTTCATGATCTCATATCTCCAAATTAGTGATAGGTGAGATCAAATGGATTGTACCACTACATTCTACTCTAAAAATTCTTTAAGTGTACCAATTTTCAAGTCTTGAGGAATCTGTCTACACACTTTCCTAGGTGCATTCTATTTGCAAAAAATACTTTTCTACCATTGTTTCCAATCTACAAATCTAATAGCCCACTTTGACTGTTCGCCATTTTCGTCATGTTATTCGTAATGAGCCCTAATCTTAGATTCATACTCTCTTCATGGCAGTGAACCAATTTCCCAGCTTTCATTTCCCCAAGTGTCAGTCTAACCTATTTTTAAAGCCGAATCCAAGCACAATTTATTTTTTTCTGACATTTTTTATTGCAAATAGTTCTAAAAGGGTAACTTCAACAATCAATATCTTTTGACTGAAAATTTTTCATAAGATGAAATTCGACAGGGTAAGATTATGTGGAATAGAGAATTAGTATGTTCAATTCCAAAGCTCGATTAGGTGTTTTGTTTAGTTTTTAAGGCTAGTTAAAGGACCTCCTGGCACAAAGTTGACAACTTACAAAAATAAGTGAATTGAGTTTTTAAAATTGAACCAACAGTGGTCAAATTGTTTCCAATTAGGATCAGGCAAATCAGTGGATAAATTTGAGTAATCGGGTGTTTTAAAAACAAACAAAAAATTTAGTCAGACCCACTTTGGGGACTGACTAATTGCACCAAGCTAATAAGATGTTTGAAATGAAGATACTTGGGTATGTGAATATTATTGCAAATCAAACTGGTGAGTAGGGTCCATTCTAGTAAGTTTCCCTATTGAATTTCTTTCAAGTATTTGTAGGTTTCTATTCAATAGGTTGAAGAGGGTTGTTGACAATCCTCCATTGTGGCATAAAAGGTTGAGAAAGAATTCAATGAGTTTCCCTATTGCATTTACTCAGTTTTATCATAGATATTAGAGCACTTCTGACATTAAAATTCATAAGTAGGAAAAATTTCCACAACAAGTCAAATTGTGATATTACTATCAGGATTTAACTATGTGATTTTGAGTCAAACTCATTGACCCATGTTTCATGAGTAGTGATTCAACATGAATCCATCTTTCATGAGCTCTACAAAATGCAACATGAGAGATGGATTCATGTTGAATCACTACTCATGAAACATGGGTCAATGTGTTTGACTCAAAATCACATAGTTAAATCCTGATAGCAATATCGCAATTTGACTTGCTATGGAAATTTCTCCTACTTATGAATTTGAATATGTCAGAAGTGCTCTAATATCTATGATAAAACTAAGTAAACACAATAGGGAAACTCATTGAATTCTTTCTCAACCTTTTATGCCACAATGGAGGATTGCCAACAACCCTCTTCAACCTATTAAATGGAAGCCTACAAATACTTGAAAGAAGATCAGAGGAATTTTTTAAGTTTTGTTGGTCTTTTGGTAGGACACTTAGAGTTATAATACTATAATATAAGTGACCTTCAAAATGATGATATAAGTGGCCTACGAAACATGAACTCTAGTGAGAGATTGTTTACAGATATTTTGGTAATGGCTTCAACCATTGCCTACTCATTGACCCATTTAACTATGCGATTATGCTCATGAGAGATGGATTCATGTTGAATCACTATTCATGAAACATGGGTCAATGAGTTTGACTCAAAATCACACAATTAAATCCTAATAGTAATATCACAATTTGACTTGTTGTGGAAATTTTTGGATTCATGTTGAATCACTACTCATGAAACATGGGTCAATGAGTTTGACTCAAAATCACACAGTTAAATCCTAATAGCAATATCACAATTTGACTTGTTGTGGAAATTTCTCCTACTTATGAATTTGATTATGTCAGAAGTGCTCTAATATCTATGATAAAACTAAGTAAATGCAATAGGGAAACTCGTTGAATTCTTTCTCAACCTTTTATGCCACAATGGAGGATTGCCAAAAACACTCTTCAACATATTGAATGGAAGCCTAAAAATACTTGAAAGAAGATCAAAGGAATTTTTAAAGTTTTGTTGGTCTTTTGGTGGGACACTCAGAGTTGTACTACTATAATATAACTAACCTTCAAAATGATACTATAAGTGGCCTACGAAACATGAACTCTAGCGAGAGATTTTTTGCAGATATTTTGGTAATGGCTTCAACCATTGCCTATGAAAATGATTCATTTATAAAGGAGAGGTTCAACAAACATTGGAAGATGCATATTGTAGGGTTCTTCAACTACTAGAACAATGATAGCAGGAAAGGCAGCATATAGGAGAGCACCCACAGCAAGGATAAAAAGAGATGTCTTTAGTGCAAATAATAGAACAGGTGTGAGTGATGTTCTACACCAATGAAGAAGTCAATTTCAAGGAGTTGCACTCCATAGCAAGTAAGGAGACATTTTTAGAAACAAAAAAGGGATAGGCCATAAATGCTTGACTCTCACACTCTCTATTGTGATTTGCTTTATAATTGGTATACTATTGTGGTTGAAGTCAATAGAGGTTTACAAAACACATCTTCCCTATGAAGCCATGCACTCTTTTTCAACTAGCCCTATGCCACAACTTCCTGCCAGTTTAATATCCTACTTCTCAACTTGAACTCCCAAGTTGACATAGAGGATGATTCTGCCCTAAAGCACTATTTGCAAGGATTCACAAGTTTAGTATCACAACAACTAAAAAATAGAATGAATGAAGATGATTAGAGTGGTTGTGGAAGTGATTATATCATTACAGCAAGCTTGGATTGGAAGGATAAATGCGTGAGTAGACAAATAGTAATCTTTGACATTGGTCTTGTGGGTTGAGCACATATCTTTCCTCAGTCGATATTTCTTCTTTGGAACCATTCTCCTAAAAAATGTGCATTTGAAGTGAAGACAATGTGAGCAAAGTTTTTTTTTACATGGGAGAGGTCCACTAACTTTAGCTCATCATAATTTTTGATCATCCTTCCCCATGTCTCACAACATTTTGTGGCAGAAGTGGAATATGCAAACCCATCTTTCTCCATTTGACCTTCTTCCCCACATAGACGGTCTATGAAAAGAGATAGCCAAATGCAAAACTTCCAATGTGCAAAAGGTTGGAAATAATCTGTGTTGTTCATCCCACATTCTCGTTTTAGGGATGCTTTGTGCATTTTAAATACACCAACACACACAATGTAAGTTTCCAAAAGGTTGACTTTGTTTTAGACATGAGCCAAGGCTTGCATGTGGACCCCAACCAGCTGGAGACTAGATAAATTTTGACCAAGCATGTAAGTCAAAGATGCTAACATGGAAAGCTCAAGATAGAGGCACAAGATTTTGACACATGGAAAGATCCAATGGTGGTCTCCATGTCACCAAAGGAAAGATGCTTGAACGTTACATATACAACGTAGTGACCAACTGAGATGGAATGGTGATGTGGTTGCCACATGATGTAGAGGTGACATGTTAGGCTGAGGTGGACAATGACTGGATGCCAACTAGCAGTGAGGAGGAAAAATTAGAAGGTGACATGTGTTGGACACTTCAGATGTGGTACACTTCTTGAGGAGCTAATGTGGCAAAAAATGACATATGTCACAAGGTCATTATGTCATAATGACATGGCAGAAGGCTAACTAGGATAGTGACATAGTGACTAATGACATGGCATAATGACGTGGTGTGATGATGTGACAAAATAGGTGACCAATAAGATGGTGCCACATGGCACCTAGATGGAGGTTGTTAGGTGACTATGCAAGAAATGAGCCAATCCAATCCTGACACATGGGAAGGCCAATCAACTAGGTTTGACCCAAAGGGAAAATGGTGGGAAATTTTTAGAAGTGCAAATTTTAATATTTTATTATATTTTCCCTCAGAAAATCGCATGTAGTAAGAGTTTTAAATAAAATTTGATGTATTCTAAAGTTTAAACTTTAGAAATTTTTAAATATATGCCCAAGTGCTATCCGAAGAGCTTTGAATGGAGCTTGGTTTTCAAAGTAAGATCTTGGGAGTTCCTGATAAGTGAATATAGGCATATTATATATCACTGGAAGTCGGAGAAGATGAGCTTTCTAATTCTGGAGTTTCTTTTTGCATAGGAAGTCACTAGTTCAAGTTATAGGCAAAAATGCAAAATTTGGGCCTTCTCAGTGAAATGGGTGAAAATTGAAAATGCAGTTACAAGCTTGGTAAAAATGCATGGTAAAAGGTCTGTTAGGTTAGTTTTGAGAATATTATGCCATTCTGGTATAATTTGGCTCCAATTTTTAGTTATGAGGAATATTTGTTTTCGAGCTATGATGAATTTCAAAATGGAAGTTGGAGTCATGATTGAAGAATCAGATCTTTTTGGAATGAAAAGAGGAAATGAAAATATCTCTAGGTGAGGTTCTTTCATTTCTATATATGTATTCTCTTCTCTTTCATTTGAGGTTGGAAAAAGTTTGAAAAGGTTAGGATTTGGAAATTGAAGTAGAAATGGTTTACGAAATGGATGAAGTCTGAATGGATAGTATCTAGGATGTGTTGATTCCAAACCATGAAGCTATGATTTGGCTGTGATACCCCCTTCCCATCCCATCAATTTCTCATTACCGCCATTTTCTCTCTTGTATGAAAGCATATGTTTATTGTATAGTCTAGTTTATTAGGTATTTTGTGAGTAAATTTCATGAATTTTTATGTATCATTTCAAGGAAATCAATACAAATAATAGAAAGTGTTGAGTTTCATTTAAATCTTGTCTCCTTTCTCAATGATTTGTAATGTTTTATGATCTTTAGACAAAGGGTTTAGATCATAGTTGCAGTCCCTCATGGTTGTATGTTGTTTCATAGTTGCTTAAAATTTAGTGAGTTATGTAAATGCTTCATGGAAACCAACAGGGTTGCAATTTTATTGAGGAGGATATCAGGTAAGAATGAGATTTATATTGAACATTAATATCCAATTTACAAGGTAAATGGATAGACTTGGAGTCTTGGCATAGGATATGTGTCTTAGAGATCCAAAATGCATGAGAGCGATTTGTGAATTGCCCAATGGATGAGGCACTGATCAACTATCAGATCATTAACTTGTTGTCTATACTTGATTTTCATCCACTTTCCCCACCCACATAAAATAAAATCAAATTCAAATCATCTTTATATTTTATGTTGAAGAGCTAAAATAGAATGCCCTCACTTAGCTTATGAATTGCATTGTCTTGCATTTAGCTCATGCAAATCTATGTTATTGCATGATTCAATAGGAGAAATAAGGGTTTCATCTATTGCTAATAGATTCAATAATATTTTTAGCACTGGTAACATATAAGTGAATCTAAGGTATACCTACCTAGGTTTTACAGAGCCTAAAGTAGAAGAAGGGTCTAGCCTTATAGTTGGCGCAATGTCTGAAAGGGTATGTCAAGGATGGGAAGTAGTTGCCCCTAGATGTATTTTGTTCTCATCAAGGTAATTTAGAACCATGTTGTTTCAAAATACCAACAAGGTCTAGGAATCATTTTCATGGCATGGGATCTCTTCTTTTGGGTTGTACTATCTATTGTAATAATTCTTTTCCCTTTTTGATTTTTTTTAATATCATTTGTAAGGATATTTATGCAAACACACTGAGATAAAATGCCTCTCCTTGCTTTTTCATGATTTTTTTCATCATTGTGACTTATTGTACTCACACTACATTATAAAGTGCCATGGGGGGATAGTTGTTTTCCTTTTAGTGCCCTCTTCCTTTTTCAAGTGAGTTTCCCTTCCATGACATTAGCCTCATGATCTTTCAATGACACATGCCTTTATAGGTGTTTATACCTCTTCGTCACTCTCGATGTTCTTGGTTATTTCTATTTTGTAGGAGATATTGGCCCAATTTCTCAGTTGACTGTCACCTCACCCTTGTTTGGGTTCTTGTGTTGTTTCTCATGCTTCCTTGGTTCAATTGATTAGCTCTTCAGGCTTTGGTGTTCCATGCCATCTATATTTTCAAGTTTAGTTTTTTGCCTTTGTTTACCTCCTAATTCGATGCAGATTACAGTCTTCTCTACCTAGTCAGGTTCTATTTCAAAGGGGGTTCTATAGATCAATAGTTTCTTTTTGACAGAGTTTGTAGCATCTACATGCTTCAATGGCTTTCTTCATGATCACTCTTTATTCCTATTTTTTGGAACATTTCTCTAGTTCGAGGCTTCTACAGTCCTTCACTATGTTTTTAGCTATCTCTTTTTGGAGTAGAGTTTTTCCCACTAGGTTTTCTCTTTTTTTCCATTTCATAGAGATTTTGTTGTGATTGGGTACCTCATCAGGCCTTGTTGTTTGGACCCAAGTTTTCTTTCAGTATTGCATTGTAGTTTCCTTGCTCTTTCTACATTGTTTGTAACTGCATTGTTGTTCATCTTAAGAGGGGGTGTTATAGGAAAAGGTTAATTTCATTTCATTAATTAAATTACCTTTTCTTCCTTCTTAAGATTTTTCTTTTTGTATTCTCTATTTAATAATTAATTAGTAATTATTAAAAAGCTTTTACCTTTTAGGTTACCCTTCGAAACTTTTTAGGTTAGCCTTTTGGGTTTTGATCTCCTTTTATAAGGATTGATCTCTTTGTATTTTTACACCTTTTCTTTATTTGAGAATACAATTTGCATTTTTTCAGAGAAAACCCTTGCCTCCTCTTGTCTTTTTCTTTTCTATGACAGGTTTGCTACATTCAAGTATTCAAGAGGTTCGTGGATTTGATTTGTGTAATTGCTCAAATCCTTCAAGTTCTACTACATATGCTTTTGGAGGACCAAAAGCCTTTTTAATGGGGAGGTTTGATCCAAGTGAACTAAAACTTAAGTGCTCCAAAATCTCTTGGAAGTAGTGCCAAATTGAAGAACTTGTCAAATTGAACATGATGGAGCTTGAACAGGCTCGAAAGGAGTTTGTTTACTCAAGTTATGGCCAGTCAAATTTTTGATCAAACCTCATATAGAGGCCATAAAAAAAGTGAAAATATGATCATCTCAAAAGTTATCAACAATAGGTTTCCAATTACAGATCTTGTCGAGAGCTTTCCAACTACGTTTGTTTCATCAAAAATGAAGATGGGATGTGAAAGTTATGGCAATTCGAAGTTGAGGTGGAAAGCATTATTTTGATGATGTCAGCATGACTTCATCATGCTAACATGGCAGAAAATGATGTGGCTTATCCACCAATTAGTGTTTGGCATGTGGCATGATGAAGATTGGGCACATTGGTCAGTTTTGTCCAATCAAACGTGGACATGTGGCATTTGATGAATGAATGAGAGTGCCACATGGCACCACCATGTGATGCCACATATCACCTTGGGTATAGGAAAGTTGAACCATTTGTAATAAAATTTCCATTATGGGATTCAAACCCATGAATTCTTGACCACTAGTAACCACCATTGCCACTAAGCCAATCATCCACCTTTTTTATTATTGGGAGCGAATTTGTTTTTTTACCAACCACGAGTAACCACCTTTGTTGTTAAGTGAATCACCCACCTTTACCATTATTTGGAGTGGTTTTTTTTTTAACCAACCCATCCAAAGAAGGAATGAATTCGGTGGGATTTCATCCTCCAACTATCCAACCACAAAAAGCTTTTGCCACCGTTACACCATTTATAGTGTTTGAACTATTTTTGGATAGCATTTGTCTTAACCAGTATGTATTTGCCAAACCTTATTAAAATAAAGATTATCATGAAGCTAATAACTAAATAATTAGTGGTGCCATGTAAAGTAATTTGTAGGGTGGTTGTAAAAGTAATTATATTTTCTATAATAGGGTTATTTTATGGTTATATGGTTAAATCTCATTATAACATAATTTTATGTATACAAAGGGGTTAGGAGGCTTATGTAAGGAATTCAGGGGGGCATTCGCATTTGATTTAGTCAATGCCAAAAGGAATGTGAGATTTTATCTAATCAAGAAGAAGTCTTGAAGGAGGAGATGATGTAATGGTGTTCTATCTTTTTAGTAAAGCCTTTTTAAGAAAAGTATGTCTTACTCTTTAGAAACCAATCTTGCACCTTTGAGGGCTTGTATTCAAGGTGGTTCAAATAAGGACTTGTATAATGACTTTTTGGATGGACTATAGTATGTTATAAATCAACTTTGGGAGCATCAATAAAACATCAGTCACTCAGTTGAGCTAGACCCGGAGATATAGTATGCTTCGATCGAATGAACTCCATAATTAAATTGGTTCTCTTCTTTCTCTTTTCTCTATCTCTAGTGATATAACTCTCTCTTTCTATTGATCATTTTATTTTAATATTTAATGTATTTTCAATTATACATTATATATTAATTATTTGTACACCTTTATGAAATTTCTCTTAGCATATAACTAGATCCTAAAATTAGATCACAAGATCAGGTTTACCTAATTTTAAAAAAGAAAGAAATAAAAGGTATCCACTTATATCTCCCTTTTTGCACACCATCTTGGTGCACTTACCCATATTTGACATTTGATCATATCATATTCAAGAAACACTAAGGACTAATTAGTCATTGTGATTTGAGGACAACCATTTTGGTATTGTAACTATTATCCTTTGTATATTGAATAATGAGTCTTTATTGAGAAGTGATCTCCAATTGTAATACAACTCCTAATAGGGTTTAGACCTCTCAGAAGTTCTAGTCCTATAACACGGACTAATGTACTAAATGCATGTAATGACTTCTAATAGGATCAAAACTCCTAAGTATTTTTAGATTAGTAGATAGTTGTGGGTACCATTCCCACTAGGGGTTTCCCTTGGCTAAGGTTTCCTAAAAAATAAATAATGGTGTTATGAATTATTTATTTTTATTTTATTTACTTTCTAGTTTTGTCCTTCATAGATTTTTATGGTTATGAGATAATTAATTGACGTAAAAGTTTTGCTATACCGATTCACCCCCCTCTCTCATTATTTCCTATTTCTAATATATGATTTACAAAATTATTAGGGAACCATTGGGTATGTATAGGATCATGATACATCAAATTAGGCCCTTAAGTGACAATGAAATTTGAAAAGAAAAGGTTATATAACTTGATGTGAAAATAGATATTCTCATATTAGATAGGATTTACACCTCTAAGGAAAATTTCTAAGAGACTTTTTCTTAGCATTGGTGGGGGGACTATTAGACTAACCACCAGCCTTCCCCTTTGGGATTTGTGACATGGCTTAATTGTCTCCTATTTTCTATAAGTCTAGTGGTTGTATTGGGCATTAACAAGTCGACCTTTTGGTGCAATGAAAACTCTAGCTTGTAACAAGTGGTATCAAAGCTTGGTCATAGGTTTGAATCTCCTTGAGTAATGCTTAGGGGGGAATTGTTGGATTAATTTCCATCCTTCCCCTTTGGGTTTTTTGACATTGCTTAATCTCCTCCTATGTTCTATAAGTCTAGTGGTTGTATCGAGCATTAATAGGTCAATCTTTTGGTGCAACGACAACATTAGCTTGTAACAGGGACAAGATTTGTCATATAAAGGATTTTGTTAAGAATGAGTCAAGTTGTGAATGACTAAATGAGAGGAAAGTATAATAAACATATTCTATAGTTGGCTCCATTTTATGTACACTATTGAGTATCTTAATTTAAAAGAGATAAGTATATAATAATTTAAGTCTTAAATGAATGAATAAAAGAACTATCTATAATGGCATTCATAAGATTAAATAATTTAAATGGTTAATAATTTGATATCTTAAATGTATTTTTAAGTTTTCTTAGATGTTAAGTCTTTAATAATAAAATTTGATTAAGAATCAATCTTAAAACATGATTTAAATATATGTAAAAACTAATCTAGTCTATTTAATTATACTATAATATTTTATGACCTTGGAATGACGTAACCTTTTATTTTAGTAGCATCTAGAAAATAAAATTACAATCACCACAATCTTAAATAGTTTCTTAAGATCTTTTATTATGGATCTTGATCAAGAAATGACCGTAGAATAATTCAAACACCAAGGAATGAATGAAAGACATTTAATGACATCATTTTTGATCAAATATCATTTTTATGTTAAACTTATATTTGAGATCATTATGATGTTTCCCCTTCTATTTTAAATCTTGATCAAGAAACAACTTTAGAGTGATTTAAATTATGAATGAATAAAAGAAACAATTTTAATTGGATGCACAAGATCAAATAAAAATAACATCCTAAACATATTCTCAAGTTCATTATGATGCTAGCACTTTTGAAACTGTCCTAATTGAACCATCTAAAATATGAATGGAAAGATGATCTTAATATGGCATTGATGAAATCAATTGCCATATGTATCTTAAACTTAATTTCAAGTTTTCTTTCTTCTAGATCAATAAAAAAAAAAAAAAAAAATTTTCCAATGTCTCCCCTTTCATTATGAATCTTGATCAAGGAGTAACATTTTTTTATATTTGACACAAAAAATACAAAATTATTTACTTCAAGAACTACTTTTTAACTATTGACAATACATACTGACATACATATATGTATGTATGTATAAATTGATTTTCCAATTACATAATGTGGTTTTGGTCATGTGTATATTAGTATATTCTAAAATTGGATCTATGATAGAAAGATGGATGGAAGAAAGTTGTTTGCAAGTCGGGAAAATATATATTTATGAAGATTAGGTAGGAGTTGTAAATAGATGGAATGAAGTCTTGGAGTTTTTTGAAGAACTACATAAGGGTTTAAATATAAATGTTGAATACAAGGTTAAACTCTAGACAAAAATTTCAAGTGTTTTTTTATTTTTTTGGAGTTTGATATCAATAGGGAAGTAGATTATGAAGATTTGACTATGAAATTTTTATGAAAAATTTGTTGTATTTTGTAGATTTCATAAATGCATAGAATGTCATTTTGTATCAAATTTAACCACATCCCCAATCTATTTCCTTTCATAGCTAAAACTTTGAAAAACATACTTATCTTCATCTACCCTCTACTTTAGCAGTTTCTTTTCATAGGCTAACTTTCACCTTAGCCATTTTCAATAGTGAGTGTAGTTGAATCATTAATTAGGATCATGAAATATGTTCATTCATATAGCAATCCTAACTCAATATGACCAAAATTCACCTTACAAAGCTTACCATCTTTTCTCATTTCCTTAAACTAATCATGATGAGGATATAAAATGTAGTCCTTAACATGCCACAACCTTAACATCTATTAACTCACTCATACTATTTCTCACCAATCCAAATATTGACACTTTGTCTTTCCTAAATATTGTCTGAACACAAAAATACTACTCTCTAGTAAATCTCTTGTAACCCTATCTCAAATAATACTTTGATCCTTATAAGCTTTACATATGTCGTATAAAGACACCCTTCAACACATTTGTACTTGTGTGACATTTTATCTATCATACAATAGCCATACTGATTGAATCATCCTTAATAAACATCTTTGCAATAACTTTGCAATACTATTTGAATAAAGAAATATGTTGACATAAATGAAAACACATCTCTCAAATATGTGAAGGCATATATTTTCCCAAAAAAAAATGAGGTGTGAACATTAGGACAAGCCTATAATATCAAAAACTAGAAAGTAATAAAAAAATGCATTTTTGAGTTGTCAAGACTACCTCAAATTATTTTGCATCATCATTAAAGATTAAATGTAACCTGCACATAAGTACTATGATGACCTTGATTACAAGATGTCGATGTCAAAGCTCCACTAGAAAACTATTTCATGTGCATGAGTTATAAGACAACCCTTTGTATAATCTTCAACTACTTACATGTAATAATTATAATGCTTTACTAGATACATGTAAACTCGGTGGTGTCATAAAAAGGGGGATGGTGAAATTTTGATGATAGCATAAAACTTTGACCCTAAATCCTAATCACAACATTATACTAATTTAGTTATTCTTATAATTTTTTAAGCACAAAATTAATAAAACTTATAAAAAGTTACCTTAGTAGCAATCTCGAATGCCACTTTTAGAAAATTATTTGATTTACAAGGTAGTCAAATATCCTCTATCAATACATGTCAACTACCATTAGAGATTTCATATGTACAAAGAGCTCCACAAGATCAAAATAAGTGGGATAAAATTGGAAGGCCTAAAAGACTCACCTATGTCACCCTGTACTAGAGGATTTGCACACTATACCAATGATTGAATCAATGTGTTAATGAAACCCTAAGGTGTCCACCTCAAGAGTCTCTTTCAAAATAGAAGTAACATTCACATAGTCCACGAGATGACTTCTAGGGACTCTCAATAGCATGTTAGGATCACATTATGCCCTTGGCCTATCTTGTGAGGACCATTTACCTCTACCCTAGAACTCTAAATAGTCAAATTGTATGTTATCTCATTTAAGACAAACTCAGTCGATATAACTCAATGTGCTAATGAAACCCTAAGGTGTCCACCTCAAGAGTCTCTTTCAAAATAGAAGTAACATTCACATACTCTACATGATGACTTCTAGAGACTCTCAATACTATGTTAGGATCACATTATACCCTTAGCCTATCTTATGAGGACCATTTGCCTCTACCCTAGAACTCTAAATAGTCAAATAGTATGTTATCTCATTGAAGAAAAACTTAGTCAATAGAACTTCCTCAAAATATATAGGGGTGCCTTATGATTATTACATTGAATCTTGTCAATAAACATCCAATACCTATCCAAGAAGTTATTTTCTATCCCTTCATGATGGCACAAATGGATAGGGATCCTCTTGCAACTAGTATGTAGAGGTTGATTCATTCTAGGGTTTATGAAAAGTGCACAAATATTGGTTTTAATGATTTATTTCCTTCTTCACACCCTCATATGATGACTTATTGGCATAATATGATTTTTCTCTTCTCTTTTGTTGGACCAAACAAAACTTGTCAACAAACTGCAGTTTAATGGGTCACAATGGATTGTAATGAATTAGTGAGGGTTCCCCTATGAGAGAAAGTAGCACCTAGTTATTTTAACCTATCAATTAACTCATCTTTTTTACTTTAATTATTTTATAATTTCCCTATTTAATGTTATCTTGGGTTCTTGGATAACTTATATGAATTGACAGAGGTGTTTCACATGTTTCTTTTTTGTGAGGGTATACATAGGTAGGAGACTTAGGGTCTAGAATGGGTGGATTATCAATTCGTAGACATAAAAAAAAATCATTCAAAAACCTATTTAGTCTATATTTCAGTCAAAATAAAATACTAAGAAATTAAAAATACTCACCTCTTGCCATCTTAGTGATATTTTGGCAAATATGTATTGCATGAGGAAGAGGGGAAAAAACAATCTAATATGGTGTGTATTGTTTACAAGGGCTCTAAATATTCTTGTAGTTGTAATTCTGACAATAAATATGATGATGAGAGAAGATCTTTTAAGTTATTATAATGTTTCATAAATAGTGTGAACTATGTAAGCTTGGCATGCCAAAGCTTTTTTGGAGGACCAAAATGATGTTTGACATCATTTTGGTCCCTCATCTTGATGCACTTAGTCTAAATGGTGCTCAAACTCAACCTTAGTACCTAGAAGAATATCAATCCATCCAAAACATGTCCATCTATATTCTTACACACCTCCTTTCATCTGTCCCTTAAAAATGTGCTTATTTAAACCAATGAAACCCCCCATTTATTTCTTACTTTTATCCTCCTTTTTGCCCAAGTAATTCCTTATCATCCCCTACAAAGCATAAAAATATGCTTAATAGCATGGCATGACCTCCTCTACGTTTCATTACTAGGGAATGTTTTTGATCAATCCTTCCAACAATGTTGGAGCACTTCCTTTCTTACTTGTTCCTCTATCACATCTTTTTTTCATTCATTTTTCCTTCTTTTCAACCCAATTATTATTGCCAGGGAATATTTTTATCAATTGATCCTTCCATCCATGTTGCAATACTTTCTTTCTCACTTGTTTCCCTTGACATCTATTTTTCTTCGTCATTCATTTTTCATTTTTCCCTTGATAGATACACATACAGATACAAATAGATAGATGCTCCCAATATTAATGTAGGTTTTGGACAAATTTAATCTTTTGATAAAAGAATCATATAATAATATTTTATGTACACAATACCTAATTAGAAGAAAATATAGTTTAAATCCAATTATTATCATCAAACTCTTGACATTAAATTGACTTCAAATGATCTTTTAAAGTCTCTTAATTGAACAATAGAATTTGGTTTACCGTAAAATCAACAAAACCCTTAGCACAATCTACTAATTAACAAGAGCTCTAGGAGAGCTTGAGTCCCTGCCTAGTGAAAACTTGAAGGAATAAAGATAAAAGAGTTGACATATGAATTTATATTTAAGCAAACATGTGTGGTCATCCTCCATGTGTGTAGAACACATTAAAGCACTCAACTACTACTAATTTCTAGTCCCTTACTATTAATTTAGATGTCCACTTATGAATCGATACATCTACTTGTGAATCAATATCAAACATAATAATTGAGGAAAATATCATTTATCTCATCAAATTAAAGTTGATTATAGCAATATGGGAATGAGAACAACATTTTAATATGGAATTTACAACTTCTATTAATATTTGAATAAAATATTGAATACATCGGTGTACTAAAATTCTAAATGAAAGTTATTAATTTTTTAATTTGAATGATGATGATTTTTCCCCCCATTATGAGATGTAAAATGATTATTGTAATGTTTGAAGATATATTATGTTGTAGTGCTTTATTTTTTAATTTAATGATAATTAAATAAAAAGTAGTTTATTTTCAAACTAGTTGGAGATTGGTGACAAAGCCTCGAAGGAGTTTTTCCAGGCTCTTCATGCCCATCATACCAATGTTGGGATTTAAAAAATCAAACAAGGAAATGTTGTTCTGTCTAGTCTCCCCCTACAAGCATTTTTTCATCACTATGAAAACGTGTTTGTTTTGCAAGGAAATTCAGTTGCTTAGGAGGAAGCTCTCAGAAAGTGTGTTTCTATTACTCCAAACCATCTAGCAGATGAGAAACACACTTTCTGTGAGCAATTTTATTTCCCTCTAAGACCTTAAAGAGGCAATCTACTCCATGGTAGATGACAAGTCCCCTAGATGTGATGGGTTTCCTTGTGAATTCTACAAACATCTTTGGGAGCATATAGGTCCTGATCTGCACAAAGTTTATCTTGAAGCCTATCACTCTAAAAGATTAGGAGCCATTATAAATAAAGGAAATATCAAATTCATACCTAAAGCTGGTGATCCAGAGGACATATGTAATTGGAGACCCATTACCCTTCTGAATGTATCATATAAGATCATTGCCAAGGCACTCTCTCTCAAAATCAGGCACATGTTGCCCTTAATTATGTGACTGGATTCATCAAGTCTAGATATATTCTTGACAACATCATTGCTTCCTAGGAGGTAATGGAATGGGCTCACAAGTCCAATCAGAAGGCCATCTTTTTAAAGATAGATTTTTCTAAAGCCTATGATCGCATTGAATGGCCCTTCATCTTGGCTATGCTCCAAGCTCTGGGTTTTGGCCCCAACTTCCTCCAGTTTGTGGAGATGCTCTTTGGGGATGCTAATGCTTGCATTACCATCAACAATTCACAATCTAAGGCTTTTGGACTTTTTTGTTCCATCAGACAAGGTTGTCCACTAGCTCTTGTGCTTTATGTCCTTGTTGCAGAAGGTTTTGGATATTTAATTGCCCATTCTGTGTCCTCAGGACTAGTTCATGGCATTTCCTTGCCTGAATCATCCTCCCAATTAGTCAATAGACACTTTGCTGATGATTATTTTCTCACTCTTTTAGAGGATGAAGAAAACATTAATAATGCTTTAAGTTGCCTGGACACCTTTTGTCAAGCATCTGGTTCTGCCATTCAATGGCATAAAATGCTCTGCTTCTGCCAGTCATTTTTGCCAGCTCCACCTTGGCTCAACTAGTTTGAGTGGAAATGGGTTGCTCATGGAGAAATATTTCACTTTCTTGGCATTCCTTTTGTGTTCCAAACGTCACCTGTGGAACTTTGGAATATTGTGTTGGCTAAGATTAGCAAAAAGCTTGACTACTAGATCACAAAGCCGCTCTCCCTCGCAGGAAAATTCCAAATTTTCTCTAAGATTCTTGTAGATACTCATGTCTATTACTCCTCCTGCTAGGCTCCATCCAAAGCTTTTTACATGAAGTTGGAAAGATTTCTTAGGGATTTTCTTTGGGCCTCTGGTTCTAATCACCATGGCTTTCATAGAGTGGCCTGAGATTTTTGTTGTCTCCCAAAAGAGTCTGATGGTCTTGGCTTTCTTTTCACTCGAAGACAAGGCCTTGCTCTTTATGCAAAATGGATTATTAGGGCTATCTCAAGAGATGAAGCTTGGAAGATTCTGGTTCGGCACTTCATTTCTTCCAACTTCCTTATCAATAGGTCTGCTTGGAAGGGGATTGGTTTCCAAACCCTTCTCATTATGTGTGAACTTGTGGTTATTTAGGGCTCCTTTGTCGTCAAGAGCATCTGGAAAGCCTGGGAGGCTATTAAGCCCTAGCTTTGATGGGCTAGAGATGAATTCTGCAATGGCCTCTCCTTGAATCATCATAACATTTGGTGGTCTCCCCTGTTTTTTATTCAAGGTACTCCCCTTGCCAAGACTCAAGGGGCCAGTGCTCTGCATTTTTTCAAAAGTGGCATCAGAATTCCTAAGGACCTCTTTTCATGGGTCACCATGAGTTTCAGGACCTAGGAAGATATGCAAGTTCAGTACTGCCTTGTCCATTCAAATCGGCAGACTTTTGACCTTCTACTTTCTTCGATCCCTATTCACTTAGTTCATAAAGTGGGGATTCAATCTATTCACGCTTGGTGGCTTGATTGGAGGTGGTTTCTTGCCACTCCTTTTTCTAATTACAAGCCACGTTTGGGTTACAGATGGCTTTCGCCTCATCTTTCCATGGTGGATACGTTAAACCATAGATGGTATTTGCAATCTTCTCTTTCTCAATGGAGAAAATGCTTTGACACCATATGGAATGCTATAATTGAACCCAAGATTGCACATTTTTCTTGGTGCCTGGCCTTCCAAGG
Source organism: Cupressus sempervirens (assembly GCA_028749045.1). Lineage (NCBI taxonomy): Eukaryota > Viridiplantae > Streptophyta > Pinopsida > Cupressales > Cupressaceae > Cupressus > Cupressus sempervirens. Next base: position 1,004,949,718 of record CM053785.1, on the reverse strand, counting down.
TCTTCCCTTGGGACCTCAGCTCAAACACATTGGGGTTCCTGATCCTAGATGCCCCTTTTGTGGACAACCAGAGTCTTTCTTGTATATTTTTGTGTTCTGCAAGTGTGCTCAGAATTATTGGCACTAGATTCATGATTTTTTCAAGCCATTCAAACCTGAGTCTTTCTCTTGGCATATGATTTTACTAGGTGACTCTCCCAGATTTCCTTGAAAGTTCACCTAGATTTGGCATACCTTTAAGTCAGAGATCATTTTTTCTCTGAGGAAAGATAGGAATGTTGTTCTTTTCACACAATTTTTTGGATGTTAACATTGCTATGTATACTAAGGCATGCATTTGTAATAATGTAATTATGTAGATTCAGGTGCAAGCTAATAAAGTTACACTCGAAGTTGCTCACCTGCAGGAGCTGCTCAATCATTGGGGCAATACTCCTTGTATTGTCGCCAGAGTTCCTTCTGATGCCTCAGTGGAGACCTCGACGCCCCGGGGTCGCCGTCCTTGACACCACTCCTCCGGCTACCACTTTCACACCCCACTCTCCTAGTGGTGGTGATGGCAGATGGAGGTGTCGCTCAACTTCCCCACCTCATGGTGGCACTGGTTGGTCTCCGACTCCTCCTCCTAGTTGTCGTCGTGCGAACTCTAGGAAGTGGCCTCGCTTGGACCTGGTGATTTCTCCTCCATGGCCAGAGGTCAAAGATGCAAAGGCTACCACTGTTTCTGCTATTGTTGATGATTGCTAGACTATTCCTAGCATCCCCCCCCCCCTCCACCAATCCCAAAGATGATCCACCACCCTTGACTGGCACTACTTTGGCAGCCTGAGGTTGCCTTATATGTTTTTTTTTATGAATAGATTTTGTTTTCGGCTGCGGCCGTGTGAACTCTTTCGCGAGGTGATCTTGTATACCCCGACCCCTCTTTTGTGAATTGTAAATTGAGTATATTTTATTAATAGAAAAGGTCATTATTCATCAAAAAAAATTAAAATTAAAATGAACATTATAATATTCAAATTAAATATATATAAAAACTTTCATCTATTTAAAATAGAAATTAAAAATAATCCAAAAATAATAATAGAATATCAATATGAAACATAAGTAAATAATAATCATCATTATTCTCTCATTTACAAAAATAAATATTGAAATGTAAATCAAAAAAATAATATTAAAAATAGTCTCCTCCAAAGTTAGCACCTATTACTTCTAAAAATTCAACATACAACTTTAAATGAAACCAAAAAAAATTAAGAAAAAGAATAAAATTCATCTGGTTGCATGTTAAATTATTTGAACTGATTAATGACAAATAATCTATCAATAAATGTCATCGCCTTTAATGTTTTTGAATTAAAAAACAACCAAAACAAGGGGATTGGTTCATTAAATAGTTAAACTGGTGGACCAATAGCAAATTACCAACAATGAAAATTACCCCCTACCACTTTTAACACAAAAACATTGTTTGGAATCACAATGAAAGAAGTATCAATAGGCATAACACAACTACTACCTATACTAGAACTTATAAAACTAAGAAAGCAAAAAAACAAAGGCACTACCACCTTAAACCCAACAAAGTTCAACAACCAACAGAAATATATATATAAGAAACTAGGAGGAAAGGGCCCTAAGGCTTCTTGGCATCCTTCCTCCCTAGGAGGATTTTAGCCCAATCTTCTACAAGGAAGTCAAACAACATCCTAGAGTCCTCGTTAGTCAAATCACCCTCCCAATCTTTTAGTAGATGTAACGTGGTAGCAACAGCATGCATCACCTTGACAATAAATTTAGTCAAGAGACACATTCTTTCTTCCACAGCATAGATTCTCTCCCACAGTTCATTGCCAGCCATCTTTCGAACCTCGTGGTGACCTCTTGTTTGTCGCACTAGTAGTTATCCACCTGCTCCTTCATGACACCTGGCACAATCAGGGGGTTAGGTATAACATTATCTTTGGAAGAAACCCATATAGGAGAGGATATCTTAATAGGAGAGGGCACTCTATCCTTAGTTTCAAGGAACTGGTCCTGAGTTAAGTCCACACATCTCGACCCAATGGTGGTTGAAAAATGCATCATCTCTTTCCTCCCTTTAATCCCATCTTCCAAGCTAGACCTTGAAGAATCAAAAACCTCCAATTCCTCCTCCTCCACGTTCCCCTCACCAAAATTTGAAGCCTTCTTTTTAATCCTTTGTTTAGGATGGCCCATCTCCTCCAAATCTAAATCGTCCTCTTACAAAGCCCCGAATCTCAGCTTCATATGGATTTTGCAATCCTCCTTGACCTCCTCTTACCACCTCTCCTCTTGTCCTTTGATTCCTCTGGTTCCTTCTCTTTTCATTTATCTGACTTCTCTTTTTACCCGAGGGGATGGACTTCGACTCAATAGGGAGCCCACTGGGTGAAGGCTATGGGGTAGGGGCTTTGGAGCCCATGATCGTAAGGGGGACTTGTTGGGGACGGGGGTTGGGGTGAGCAGTGATATCAATCTCAACAATCCTAGGGGGGGACCAAAGCAAGGTGAAATTGATAAAGTCAGAACATCACCCTTGATGCAAAAAGGTATGATTAACTCCCTTTCTCATTATTTTTTTAACATCAGTAACTGTATCCACTAAATCATGTAATAGAAAGAACGAAATTGAAATAAAGTCACAATAGCGAAAATGGTATAGGAGAGGGAAATGATAGTAATAACAGACACCATGCCTCCCTTCGAGAGTTAAGTAATTCATCAAAATCAAACAAACTTCATTCCATGGCTCAGGGAGCTTCTCCTACATAAACACTCCTCTATGTCGAATAGGTTCCTCCCCTTCCAGGAAGAAGCGATTTAGACTCGCTTCGTCAACCACCCTTGTCACTTTTTTTTTAATTTCCTTCCCCTCATAGCAAGTCCCGTCACCAAAGAGATGACTTCCTTCGAGATATGAAATGAGATGCCATTAATAGTGACTCTTCGATCCTCCCAAGAATTGACAAACTATAGGGAACAATTCTCATCGTACCCTTTCAATGCCTCCATAAACGGGATGAATGCTCCCTCCTTCAGCATGTACCACACCAACGGCTTCCTAGCACTCTCCTCTATCATGGAAGGTTCAGTTCACAAAAGATCTCTCCTTGTCTCTACAATTTTCCCTAAAACTCTCTCCTTCTCCCAAACCTAGAGGCAATTACAAAGAATGCAGTCACACTTAGCTGCAAAAATAGTGGCCCTTAAGCAAACATAAAGGCCATTATTGTTATTAATAGTTGCGTCCCATCTAGACATAAATGTCATGTGTCGACCGCCTTTGATGTTGCCACTATCTCTACTCAACGAAATGTTGTTGCCAGAAAAGGAAAATTAGTTATTGGTATCTACTTTCTACTTTTTCTCTTCTGACACATTGTCAGATTTCTTAAAAATAGTAAATGCATTTGGACAACACCCATTTTTATCTTTATTTTTTTAATTGAGAAAAAAATGATATATCTCCAAGAAAATGGCCTCCAACCAATCAAAAACCAATTTTTCTTAAAATCATAATTCATTTTAAAAATTGAACCTTAGAAATCTGTAAGACTCCATTAGTTTTTCTTGACATCAATTAATTCACGATCGTGAGTGGGATAGGGCTATGGGAGCATTAGTTCCATTAACCAAAAGAAACTTTAACTTAACTAATGCTCCCTCACTAGAGTTCATAACCACATCCACACCCTTTAACCCATTAATGTAATTAAGTTCCATCCCAAACGAAAGGGCTGGGGATTTCTCCTATAAAAAGAAATAATAAATGTGAAGGGCAAATCTTATTGCAAAGGAAGACTAGTTCAGAGAGAGAAGAAATGGCGGGAGCAGGAAAGAAGGCTGGAGTTTGTATCATAAATTCGAAATGGAGAGATGAGAATCCTCAGCTCATACATCCGCTCTCTTTCCTGCTCAGGGCAGCTAATTACGCACTTAACTTCAACAAGATTTCGCCTGTAATTGCCCTAACACTAGCTTCTTTACTTTTCCAAACCCTTTGCACGCTATTTACGCCATGCTTTAATTTTTTCAGGACTTCATTTTCAATACGGCGGGGGTTTCAGTCGCTTTCATCCTCATCACAAGCTGGAAATCCGGACATCTCACGGAAGATTTTAATAGGTTTAAAGCTCCTCTGTACATCTTCGTTGATTATTTGTAAGGATTCTTTTCATTAATCCCTTTTCTTGACAGAATTGAGAAGATGAGAAGTCAATTTGGGAATCTGTATGTGATTGCGAGTATTCGTACAGAGGAGGACAACCAGGCCTTCATACATTCTTATTTCGGGTAAGGAAATAGAGAATGCCGCCAATTTGCTTTGCCTTTTGTCCGTGATGAAATTTCTCCGATATATAGGGTTTTGTTTAATTTTTGGAAGATCAGGTCAGGTATGGCTCTACAGAAGCCTGCATTCGTAGCAGTGCGCGACCCTTGCATGGGATTTGAGAAGATGCTGAAATTAGCAATTATTCACGGAGGTAATGCACTTCTTTAACTCCCCGGTCTTTCTCTTGCCTCGTGCATTTTCATGATTATCTCGTCAACTATTATTTGTGCTCTGTTTCAGAAATTAAACGGCACGATGTGGTTGCAAAGATCCAAACTGAGGTGAATAACTTTGCATATGTGTATTTGTATTAAATTATTTACAAATCCTTACCTCACTCGTTCTTTTGAAGCGGAAGACATTAGTTGAAAGTGTGGAGGCTTGCATTGAAGTGTTAACAGCCATTCCTGGGATTGATACTCATGATGCTCACACGGTAATACTATAATCGTATAATAGAACGCCCAACATATTTTATTTTATTTTAGTTTACCTCATGAGCAAATTTCATTTGCAGTTGATGCAGGGCATAGGCTCAATTGAGGCGATTTCCAAGGCATCCAAGAAAAAAGTACTGGAGAGCACAGATCTTTCGGATGCCAAAGCAGAAAAAATTGTCAAATTCTTTAATGATCCCAAATACTATCTTAGTCCTAAATTCAATTAGCCCAAAATTTCATCGGAGACTACTCTCCGATCACGAGCAGATATAAATAATGCACGAATTGACACTTTTTCTTAGTCCTCTATTTACAGATATTCAAATTTAAGGCTTCTAAGTGTCAGGTGGAAAGATCTTAATTCCAGCATGGTTAGCATTTTATTTGTTTTGTTACGAGTAGGCCGTGAGTTGAACCCGAGATACTCACTGTAACTCTACAATTTACAGCCGAACCGCTTGTAATTGTATAGGTTTGATGAAGGGAAGCCTATTCCATTTTACATGACTGGAAGATGATTGTAGAATTTTTGTGAGGATTTGTCACATTGTTGTAGAAATCTTAAGGTAATGAATGCATCTCTGTCATACCGTTATTAAGGAAATAGCATTGTATCAATGGAGAATAGCATTAAACTTCATAACAGAAATCGACTACTAAAATATATCCTGAAGAAGATTCGGAATGATTTAAAATATGGGAATCAGTGGTCACTTTTGTATCTTTTCCACTTCTTAGATTTAACTTTACAAGATCACTTTTTGCTAAGCTTGCTCCTCAGGGCTGTAACAAAGTTGGTGTATGATAAATTTTGACAGCATGTTTGTCTGTCTTCTGCAGTTGGTCAAAACAGACAAAGACCAACCAGATGAGTAGCAGAGGGCTAATAATGAAAGCTGGCATGCTATTTACTTAGAAATCGTCTTCCCCTGTGAAATAACGGAAAATGTGTATTGCTGCTTGATGGGACTTTTTAATAGAAATATAGTATTTTAACTACCCTATATGCGACGCCGCTGAGTCGTAAAGCTGCCATATGTTTTGGGATCTGCACGCTCGTAAAGAAGACAATATCTGTATCAAAATTATTCTTCATTTCATTTATTTTGAAGCCGGTGGGCTTCACTTCATTGTTAAATTCTTAGTACGTGATGTTTAAGACTGAATATGCTGTTTAGTATTGTTTTTGAAGGTGGAGGGATCTACAATGTAATGGGCACATGCTATGCATCAGAGAATGTTGCTAATTTTCAGACAAAATGTATCAAAAAAAAAAACAAAAAAAAAACATATGTTTCTTTATTCTTTGATTTCAAGCATACATCAATGGATAGTACAATGCAAAATGAAGATGGTACCAAATTACAAAGTGAACTTCAATCAATTTTAAGTATTTAATTTGTATATTGGTTTTATCTAAGTTGATTTGATAAATGTACATTTTATTGCAGCCTTAGTTGAATTTATATTTTGATCTTAATCAAACAATTGCAACAATAAGAAATGTAATGCCAATTAGAGATGGTAAGAATATTATAAAATTAATGTTTTCCTTTTGTAAATTAATTTTATAACCAGCTTTGTGGGTGTGGGTAATGACATAATGGAGCGTCATAGTCAATAACTTTTTGGATAATAGTTATACACATATTGCAATGGGTATCTATTAAGTTTTTTTTAACTCTCTTTACAAATTGGGTCTCAAGGTAGTAGCTTGTAGATGACAATATTTATATTATGCTTTTAAGTTGGGCAAGTATTAGGTGTGTGGAGAATTGGCTACTTTTAATATGAGGTTTTGATTTTTTAATGAGATAATCAAGTAATTTCTTTTGGGTTACATAATTTGTGCACGATGGGTGAATTTATTTTTGACATTTCACTCATGAGTTATGTAAAGACTTAATGATTTGTATGACAATAAAGTATTATTTTCTTAAATTTATTTATGGGGTAAGTCCACATAGTGGTAATATATAATTCCTTGAAGATGATATATCATTGAAGTACATTACTTTTTGTACTGAGATTGTGAGTAATCCTACCATAATTAATGTGCACTCCTACTTAAGCACACCCAGAGTAAACTTGTCCATCATCAAATATTTGCTACAAAACATTGTCATTAAGGGAACGTTCCTTAAGAGTAAGGGTAATAATAGGCAAGCAAATAATATTTTTTACAAATGAGATGTGTTGCCTTGGAACTATTTCACAACTAACCACATCTACAATATCAAAAACCTAGTTGAGTCATGAATATCATTTGAATCCACCACTACAGACATAAGAGTTGACATGAGATCTATGTTACCTTTTTTTAATATGTAGAATTTTGAATGTTATTATAATTATACTAATAAAATTTAAAAATAAATCTTCTATAGGTGTGTGTTTTCTTATATTGATCAAATATCTTAAATTATAGTTATTATGAAATTGTTATCAATTTGTAAAAGTATCTAAACATATTATCATTATTATTATTTTGATCGGTAAATGGTTATAGGCCATAATAATATTTATTAAAGTTAAATCAACAATTACAATAGCATTCCTCCGTTCAAACGGGCACTGGTAGGAAAGAACGAGGAAAGAAAACTTCCAGTCTTGCCTGGGACCATAGTCCTTTATTGTTACAAAGTAAAAGGGGCATACCCCAATTCAAATATCCAAAATAAAATTACAAACTTAAAAGTTATTACGCATATTAGAGAAATTACATTCTATAGCATTCCCTGCCACTTCCCTGCCACTTCTGACAAGGTTACAAGTCTTCTCTTACATATAGAATCTGATATTATATGTCATTGTCTGATCACTTCTAAACAATTGGTTAAAAATCATGATATAAAGCCAAATCTCTTCCTCTCTAATTACAAATATGGAAATCCTTTATGATAAGAAGCTGGAAGAACCATAATCAGAGTTAACCTAACTTTCATAAATAAAGAAAACAAAAGGCCTAACCAACAAGCTTAACCCAATTATTCTCATAAGGAAATTACTAACAAATGCCAAATTTCCTAATATAAATGGTAAGTTTATTATCCTAGAAGGCCAACATCATAAACTTTAAAAATATAAGCCTCCCCAACCGAGGGGTGGGCCATAAGTGATCCTAGAAGCTCAACCAAACCATAGAAAACTCCAATTACTTACCTAAACGTAGTAGTATGCCCCTACAGACTTGACACCATATCCAGTTAAGGTCAATACCATTACTGTTAGTGCTTAGTGAAGGATATGATTATTACTAGAATAAATCATATTGCCACACAAAAGCTATTTGATGATAAACAGAGAGTGATAGAGGCCAAAACTCTGTTAGGTCTCGGAATACATTAACTAGACATTGCTACTAAAATCTCAAATAAGAGAAAAACCCTGATTATATGATAGTTAATCTAATATTGCAAGCTACATCTAATAAACACAACAGAGTACTTTGCCAAGCCATATAAACAACTAAATTGCAACCTACCTCATACAATCAATTTCCATACTAAAAACAGAGCATCATGTAACTAATCTACCACCAATTTCAATGTCCGAATAATTGGTACTAGAAAATTACCAAATTCTAATCCTTTACCCAATATTCCAATGCCGCTTCATGAAAGGCAATACACAAATCGAAAGCTTTCAACAAAATACAAAAACCCTCATCCAAATGAGAGATATAAACCATAAAATTGAAGATACATATACACGATAAAGCATAATCAATACACATTATAATTCGCTAGAGTCCAATACATTTGCAGCATTAGCAAAATTCTCCTTGTCATTGTTCTAAAAGTATTTATATCACAAAACATGGTTTGTTGCTATATAACCAGCTATACATATTCAATCCAGAAAACTACATAAGATACTATAATTATTAAACTAGTAGCAAAACCAAAAACATACAAACTACCCAAGCCATCCACAAAGATCTATACATCCTGGTACACTAATACCCTTATTTCCTATAAACCATTATGACCTCAGATACTTCATTGGGTTTTTCCACTTGAAAATTTGGGGGAAATTTGAAATCGAACTTCGCCCTGCTTGTCTTCTCTATGTTCAATGTGCAAAAATTGAGGGCATCCAAATCCTCAAAGGTGACCCCAGGATCGATGTAAGCATTAAAGGCGTTAAGATAATTAATTAACCAATATTTATTCTCGTCTTCCATAATTCCCATCCATCCGAATAGAAAATGGATACTCGCCTCCATCTTAGGCCATTCCCTATATAATGCATAGTTCCCATTGACAATCAGGGAGGGTCAACGAAAAGTGATCTCCAGATTTGAGGACCCTAACAAAAGATCCATGTATTTTTTTGGCAGTGGGATTTGTAGTTTATCGTCAATGCTTCTCACCGCCTATTCAAGCCCCTTCCTCCATGGCAGATTAAAGGTGCTGCAACAGAGTTGGATGATTACTCCCGATTTCACCCTTGCTCTCGCCATACAACCAATAAAGGAATCAATTATATCATTGTTTGTTCTCCAAGTGTGGCTATAGGTGAAGACACCTTCTCCAGTTGCTCTGCTCACGGCTATCCTAGCTATGTCATCCATAGGGTTCGAGATTCTACTCCACGTCTCTAGCTTAACATTACCACAGAATACCATAGTGCGGGCCTTCGATGTGTGGAAAACATAAACATTGGAATCCATTGCAAATCAGGATAGAGATAACCACGAGTCTTGACAATGACATGGAGGAATAAAAACCAAAGCCAAAAGGTCTAGAAGCCTACTAGCATGACCTCATGCTATGATGATGCTAGTAGGCTAAAGCAGGGGTTGCACACACATAGTTGACTAGGTTAAGCTAGATCTTTAAATGATGAACCGATCATTAAGACATTTGAAGTGGAAGGTTCCCACCTTTTACAATGATTTTCATAGGTGGCGGCCCATTAAAACACTATGTGACAATCTATAGGCATATCAACATCTTATAACATAATGTTTTATCAGAGAAATATGACCATAATACTATGTCCTAAGCCGAATTGACCAAATAGACTAAAGTAGTGAATAAGGAGAGGTTTTCTCTTAAATCCTAGGGTCATGATAAACTCACAGAAAGTATACACTAAGGTCCTTCAATAATCTAAAAATTTGCACCATCCACTCCTTTATTTGCTAATGCATCCGCCTTCTGATTTCATTCTCGAAAAATATGACATATCCTAGAATCAGTAAACTGGTCTACAAGAGTAATCTGAACATCACTAAGTTTCGAGTTTAGTACCCAATTTGGGGTAGCCCATTTCCTGATTGCATTGAGGATGATCTAAGAGTCACCTTCTATAATGACTTTTGACAATCCTAACTCAAGGCATAAACAAAACACTGTTTCCAAAGCTTCTAATTTTGCCAAATTGTTAGTAGTAGGCAAAATTACAAGGGCTTTTTTAGCAATCCAGTTGCCTGAATCATCATTTATGATACAACCAATTCTTGCTATTCCTGGATTGCCACTAGCTACTTAGTCAAAATTGAGTTTATACCATCCATATGGGGAGGGGACCATTTACAGACAATCCTAACCTTCTTGCTCCCTGTTGGTGTTTTAAAACAACTAAGCAACAAAACACTCAATACCAAAATGATATCACTCATACAATCTAAAGACTAGCCAATTCTCATTTACAATTATATGTGCAAAACCATTTGGGCCCAACTTCAACAAAACCAAGGGTGGTTTGCTACTCTTCAGGCTCTGCAAAACTAGGGTGGGTATACCTAGGGATGATTCAAGACTAGGAAACACTTTTATGAGAATTATTTCAGTTTCATTCAGATTCTCATCTCAAATCCTCAAATACATGCATAATTCATGACAATTTGTTGAACACATCCCATATGACAGATCTGGCCAAAATTCTTCTATAGGTCTGCAGGTGTTCTGAGCAATAGTGGCTAATTGAAGCTAGAACATTCCATGCAAACAAGTATAGGCCAATTTTGAAAATCTTCAGGAGATAAAAGTAAAGTTGATTATAATTCTATATTTGAAAACCATTTATGACACATTTCTCTTCTAGCTAAATCAATTTGACCAGTGCCTAATCCATTGAGGTTCAGAGTCTACTACAAATTTTTAGATCTAATTTGTTGCCTTACAACAAATGTTAACATCAATTCTTATCATAATTCATCTTTTAAAAATCCTTTCCACTACTACAGAAACCTTATCAAATTGATCAAAGCTTTTACTTAATCCATTGAACTAATAGCTATGATAAACAGATATACAACCTAACTGGATTGCATTCAATTGCACAAGCCTTTTACTCATACAATATCAAGATAACCAAATAATCAAAAGGAGACAAAGTTCAGAAAGAACTGATATGGGGACAACTCATAATTTGTATTCATTTTCCTTGAAAATTGTATACATTTACAGTAAACTCAGAATGACCTTAGGAAGAAACACAAAAATCATTCTATTATTCATGTATTCTCAGGAACTAATAGAGAAAATACATCACAAACTTGCTCCAAACAATGGACCAAAAATAGACTAAGTATAAACACTTAGAAACAATAGAATTCAGACCCTTTCTCTAGCCCTGGAATCTCACTTATATAGTGTGAGATGCAACAAGCTTCAGGCTAAGAGAAAATGACAGGTGTCCTTTACAAGAAATATTTACATACACCTATCACAAAATGACAAAAATGTGGGTAACAGAAGATGTCCAAATCAAAACATTCTTTGTGGTGGGTCAGCTTCTGTCACATCTTTTAACACTACTAAGTTGGTTGCTATTTTGATCCCTCTTTGTATGCAACAACCAAATTAGCCAATGATGAAGCTTGTTCTGATGATGGCACACTAGTCTCCACTTGTGGGCTTTCATCGTTTTTACCCTGTATAGTAGGAGTAACCTCTACCTTTGTCTTTTCTTCATTTGTATCAGCATCCTGTGGGCCCAGGCCTACAACTAAAGGTGACTAATTACTTTTGTCTTCTTCTTCTAGTTGGGCTTGTGTAGTGACGGTGTCAATGATTTGGATCTCTTCATCCTGCACCTGATCACTATCAGTTTCATCTTCATCAAACTATTCACTAGGAGCTATTTCTAAAATCCACTTCTCAAAAAGTGTGTTATCTAGCCAATTGAATTGTAAAACGTCCCTCTATCTTTTTAATACATATTCAGCCTCATTATTAATAGCAACAAATTCTTGTTTTAAAGAATCAAAAAATATTTGGGCCTTCACCATTTCTTCTATTGTGGTAGCCCACCATGCATGCCATGTTTCATTTATGACTTGATTCATTCTTAAACAGAATAAAACATCAAGTTCCTTTGCCCATTCATCTTTTTTTTTTTAATTATTTTTCTTATCTAGGGCATGAGGAAACAAACTAAATTTTTGGCTCTTGTATTTGTTCAAGTAGCCTACTATTATTCTCTATAAATGAATCCTTTTATTGTCAAAATTAGCAAGATCATAAACAATATCAAAGGTTTTCTCAATTTGATCACAAGAATTATTTATGATAGAGAAACACAAAAATATCATTGCTTTCTCCCTCCTTGCCCATTTATTCACAATAGGCTTTAGAGCCTCATCATTGACGTTCAAATCCTCCCAGATACTGATCACCCTAGCCAACTAATCATGAATTAGTGGCCATTCAACTTTGTCCCCCAAATATGCGAGTGGTTTTCTTAGTTTATCTTCATATTTGGACTCCAATTCTACATGTAAGGCCCACAGTTTTCCTTTTTCTTCTTCAAAATTCTCAACAGTGTAGTATTGTGGGCTTTGGGGTGTATCTGGTATTTCTATGAGGGGGTTGGATTTGAAGGGTTCAATTGGGGGGCAAGGTATGTTATTCTTGGCCTAGTGGATTTTCCCAATATCTTGTTCTCAAGCTCAATTCTCTTCTTTACCTCTTTATTGTAGGCATCCACGACTATTTCATACTTGCTCTACAGCTCAGTCATCTCCTTTTCTTCCCTTTATTCAGTAGCCAAGGAAAATTGAGAATAATCCACATTCATGTGGGCTGCCTATACATGTGAGGTATCAGCAACTCTCCTCACAATGATACTCCCTGTTAGTCCTGAATCATCAGGCTGTGATGGAGCAGCCCTGGATCCTCTTCTTAATGACCACATAACAAGAGTAGCTTGGTCATTACTAAATGTAGTTCCCAAGAACTCCTTTTTATCTGGGTCTTTCAATCCCAGATTATTTGACACAAAATTAAAAATTAAGGCATCAACAATGTCCCAATTGGGAAATAATAAAATGTTTGTAGCCTTTACCATTTGTCTCCCCTCTTTAAGGGTTATATTCTGGAACTCTTGTATCTTTTGTTCCTTTATTTGATTCTGAATGGAGGCTTCATCCATTTTTGGATGTTCTACTTTCATATTTTCACATTTTTTCTCAAAAATGTGCATGTTTTCCCTCCAAGCAAATTGATGGAAAGCCCTAGATTTTACAAAACTATCATCAAACAAAAATTTTTGACTGGCTTGTTCCAAAATAGGGTCTAATTCCCTTCCTGTGAAATCTGCTATAGTTAACTCAAAACTTGGCACATTAGGCTTCTAGGGGTTCCCTTCATCAATCTCAGCCTGGGTAATAAAAACTCCCCCTTGTGATTCAATTTGTTCAATTTTCTCATCAGTGAGTTGTTCCTCCTCAATTCTCATAGGGGTTTGGGAAGGTGAGTAACTTTCATCATGTGATTCCTCTTCCCTTGTTATCTTTCTTCTCTTAGGAGAAGGTTCAGGTGGCCTTTCTTCAAAAGCAGCACTAGTAGATTCAACTATCTGTTTTCCTTTATTCACAATGGGCCTTTGATCCTGAATGATAGTATATATTGACCTCCTTTGTACAACTAGTGGGCCTACCCCTATATTGGGAATAAAACCCAATCTCCTCATTATTTCCCTGGCTTTATTTGGAAAAGAATCAATAAAATGTTGATTCTTCTCATTCATTACCTCCATTATTTCAGGGAATGTACTCATAAGCTTATTTATTCTATTTGCAATAGTTACATCATTAGTAAGAGGGTTGTAATCTTTGTTAAAACAATTAATAAAATCCAAAACTTTTGAATAAACTCTCCACTTTTCTTTCTTTGTTTCTTGGTCCTAAAGAGAGTACTCATTCCTTATTACATCTTCAAGGAAATAGAATTCATGCTCAACTAGACGAAGCTTGATCCTATGCCTAAGGGATGAATTAAAGAAACCTTCTGCATCACAAAAATGAGAGTGAGATACTGCCATTTTATACTGCTCCAAAAATTTGTAGAGGAAGACACACCCTTCCTTGGTTATTACAAACTGGTGGGCTACTGTGCAAGTGGGAAAAATTGATCCTGTTCCCCTTTTTTGCAAAAAAGCTTCTTCTACTCCTCCTAACTACCACAAGAATTCAGCTACTCCTACCTTTAAGGGTACTTGGTAAGGTAATACATGGGGTGCTCCCTTGAATCCATAAATTTTGATAACAGTTGAAACTGAATATGGGATAATATCTCCCTAATTATGTGAAACTTTTAGGTTATGGGGTTTGTCCATAGGCCTAATGAGGTGCATTAGTGCCTTAGGAATTCTAGGATTGTCTCTTAACATGAGGCATCTCAGTTTGGAGGCAAAGTGCCTGTCAAATCTAACAAAACTAGCATTTTCTACTTCCCTAGTCATATCTGCACTCCATAGTTGAACTAGCAGTGCTTCCCCCTCTTGTTCTCTATTCAGAACCATTTCTTTACCAAAGTATGTAGCCCCCTTAAATAGAAACATGTGCATCAATAGGGAGTATTGGCCCCAAAACTTCTCCACCTTGCCCTTAGCAATCCCCACCAATCCACTGTGAATCTCATTAGCCAAGTAAGAAGCAAAATCAAAAATTATTTCCACACCGAATGAGGATATTTGAGTGATCATATACATGAAACTCACAAGGATAAAGTCTTCTTCACCCTCTCCAAAAACTCCACACAAGGTCCTATATATCTCAACTACCCTGGCATTGAAGCATGGTTTCTTGAAAGGTTCTTCAGAGGATGATGTTATTGTTGGTAGGTTTCCAATTTTGCCAATGTGGGCCTTCAGTGCACCTTGTCTAACTACATCCTTCTTTGACATATATTCTTTTTCTAAATGTATCAAATCAATGGGCACATGATACCTAGTGATAGGTCCCAAAAGGAAAACTTCCCTAATCTCTTCTAGACTGATGGTGATGAGGATTTCACCATCTATTCTTCTCACTACCCTAGTAGCTTGATCATAACTCTTCGCCACGGCCTCAAGGAGGTCATAATCCATAAACACACTAGGAACAACTAGCTTTCTCAGTCGAAATTCCATATATTGGCATGTGGGGCATACAATTTCCTTTCTGCAAACCATTTCTTTAACAAATTTAAATCGGTTTGCGAAGTCTGAGCATCCTGGACCCAATTACCCTTATCATATAATCCATCAGCTATCCTAAACCTATGGTTTAATAAGGTCAAATTTCTAACTTGTACTGTCTCTACAGTAGACTCAGGTAGCAACTCAAGCAAGTCATCATGTACATTTCTATCCAAGTAATTTACTTGACCTGAAAATCCCTTCTTCGGAGGCATTTTTTATTATTGCTTTACAAAATTGAAACACCTACAGAGATTATAGTAGGATTACTTACTTGAATTCTATCCTCATTTTCCTCTGTATTCCTACAATTTTTTCTGCAAACAAATTGCTTCACAATCTTGCCAAACTTCAGCACGATCTTCTTCAGTAATTGCTTCTGCTTCAGGAAAGGCTCGAAATCTTTGTTCGCGTAAGGTGAAATTGATAAAATCTCATGTATTATACTCTATTTTTCCTCACATGTGAAGCTTTCATGTCTAATTAATACACAGAGTGGCACCACCTTCTATGTTTAAATCTACATTGTCAATCTTTAAAAAACCTACGATCATGGGATATGGAGAAAAACAACTTGGCATCGCACTTGACAAGTTGGCCAGTTGATCCAATGAAAATTTCCCATGTACATAGCTCCTTCCTTGATGGAGCTTATGTCTGGACCCATTTTCGACTGAGGACACGTGTCAATAGCTTGCTCCTTCGCTATACATAAAGAACGAGCACCTTGTCATAGTGAAGCAACGACAACAATCAATTCAATCTTGATCTTGTGGATGATATATTACTATACTGCTTAGATGGACAGTGGTGGGACCAATGCCTCGCTACCTTGCTATACGTATCATCCGAGCAACTTTTCATGGTGAGACAGCAATGGTCATTCATCTGAGATTAAATCAAAGGTGGAGAAACTGCACCAAATACCCTAAAGAGTGGTGGATTCCATACTCGCTATGTCACATGTATTAAACAACTTGAAACTTTCCATAGCAAGGTAACAGGAACTATTGATTTCACTTTGATCTGATGATCAGGATCTCTTGTACACTTTATGAACGGGGTGTGAGTCCAGGGTATTGATGACATAGGAAATTTTGCACTACTGGCACCCAACAAGACCTTACTTTAGTCCTAGTCACCATCCACGTTACTTGAGATTCCACCGACTGTTGATTTCACGGTGCCTCGCTATCTCGCTAATGGCGAGATGTCAAATTTTTTTGATAGCGAGGTGGCGAGCTTTGGCAATTTTAATAAAACTCAGCATTGTGAAATATAATGACCCATAACATCACCACCACTCTTATTAACTACTTCTTACAATAGTAGTTATTGCTTATCATGCCACCTGGACAAACCATGGTTACCGAGAATTTTTGAGGCCATCGTGTCTTTGAATTTACGGCACCTCGCTACTTCGCTAACGGCAAGATGTTTTATTTTTTCGATAGTGAGCTAGCGAGGCATCGGAAAGACCTTCATTTCGGTGCCAACTTCTGACTGCTTCTACTAGGTCCCTTTTCCTGTTCTGACAGTACTTGCAAGGTGTACGTAACTTGAAAAGTTGACGAGAAAAAAAATCTCTGACTGTCATAAAATAATTTTTTGGTCCCATTTTATAAACTTTTTTGCACTCGCTACCTTGCTATACATAAAGAGCGCTCAAGTTCTTATAGCAAGGAAACGATAACAGTAGATTTATTTAGATCGGACGGTGAGGAGCTTGAGAGAAAAGGTAACTCAGGGGTGCGAAAAGTAAAAAGAAAATAGAATATTCACCCGAGTTGATTTTCAAATATTTCGCACCTAAAATTTTTTAAAGGAATGGGATGTAAGGTTTTCACAAACATTTCAAAGGCTAAATAAAAGGATGACTTAGCTAGAAACCCTACTCACCACTAACAGATACAATCTAAATTTTCTATACTTGGACAAAGGAATTTTATCATGCAAAAATTCAGACCAACACTCCCAATCCTAGCATCGACTTTTTCGATGGTGTTCTACCAAATCTTGTTGGATTTAAAGCCCTTTTCTAAAGTAATGCATAAATATTTACAATGAAAATGACCTTTCTTGAAGCCCATCACCTTGTAGATTTGGTCTTCTACTTCTTTATTCGCATTTAACAAATAGATTTCAGATTTTTCCTCATTTACTTTTTGACTAGATGCTGGCATATAGGCTTTAATAATAGATATTACATTCAAGGCTTCTTTGATTGTGTTTTTGCCTGGTAGGATAGTATCATCAGCGTATTGTTGATGAGTGATATTGGGCAAATTGCTAGCCACTATAATACCAGTGATTTTCTAATTATTGTAAGCATCTGTCACCACTCAGCTTTTGCCATAATGATGAATAGGGATTTGGGGATAGAGGATCACTTGCCTGATACCCCTAGAAATTTCAAAAAAACCTTTAGGCATCCCATTGATCAGGACAAAAATTTTGGGGGTGGAGATAAATTTTAAAATGAGATTTATCTATTGATGCGAGAAACCAAATGTTTCTATCACCTTATAGAGGAATCTCCAATCAACCATGCCATAGGCTTTTTGAATATCAAGTTTCATGAACATTCTGGGCTCTTTGTGTTTAGAGGCAGAATGAATTGTTTCTTGAATAGTGAGGATACCATCGAGAATGGATCTACCTAGAACAAAACTTGTTTGTTCCTCCAATATAATTTTTGGGAGCAACTTCTTGAGTTTGTTACAAAGATATTATAAATTGTGTTACAAAGAGCAATAGGTCTATAATCCCCAGTGGTTTCTAGATCAAGTTTTTTGGGGATCAAAGTTAGAAAGGAGTAATTAATTTATAATAACAATGCTCCACCATTCCTTGAGGCTTCAATGGCTTTCCATAGGTCTTCTCCAATAATATCCCAGCATTTAAACATATTATTTATGTCTAATACATACCTTATATATAATTAATCTTATTGATGGAATAATATATAATTACATTTTTTTTTAAAAGAAAATATTTGATCATCAAATGTATTCATATTATATGTCTACTAATATATAAAATTCTTATTTTTCTAAATTAATATTAATTATTTTTATTAATTTATATGAAACCCTAAAGGAAACTTCAAAATTTAACCAATAAAACTATTAAAACAAATATTCCAATGCAATTAATATAAATTAATTACTATTCTACTTAATAAAATTTAATTGAGAATATAATATATTGAAAGAAAGTTGATGATTAAACTTTAGATAGAAGGAAACACATTGTTTGAATGTTGATGCTAATAATAGGAATTTTACCTTGATAAATAATAAAAATCAAGCAAATTCATATTCATGACATCACTAAAATGGGCTACAGATTCAGGGGCTCTAGATTTTATGTGATTTGGATCTGCATAGGACAAGATGATGGGGTAATGAATATGAGAAATGTATGTCATTAGAGTTAGTCATGCATGGTGAGGTAATTTTCTAGTTCCAATTTAATGTGCATTCTCATGGTTTGAGTGTGAGAGAAAATAGGATAAAGAGAAATTACAAAACAATACCATGTTTCTTGGTTTCCATTCATGTATATATGTAAGAGTTTTTTTTATATTCAAGGAGAGATTATCTTCACGTATCTCTATTTAGTTGTGATTGTTACTCGCCTAATGATATAATCATCTGATCTATCAAGACAATTGTAATTATTGTTAATATAATAATATACAAAATTCTAATATTTACATTATAAATATTCACATTATTATTATTTATCTACATAGATGAAGCACTAGTTCATATTTCTTAATTACCCCTCCTCCCCGCCCTCTACCTCGCCCCCTTACCCTCCCAAAGAAAAAAATGATAGAAAAACATTCACACACTCCTCTGAAATATTCTCATCCTTGTGGCATGTGCATTCCAATGGCTTGTGACCTTGATACAAAATGAAGTCTCTCTTTTTGTGATTTTAAAAAAGCTTACCACAAGTATTGATGTAAACAAGAACCCTTTAACCATCTACCTCATGTCATTTTTGAAACCCTTCCACATTCTCTTTCTATTTAAGCAATTTTGTTTGCACAATTATTTCTCATCAAGCAGGTTATGTAGAAATTAACATACAAATCAAAAATTGGGAGAACCATGTTAGCATGAATGTTATGGAATTCCTTTGGGGGATTCTTAGCATGTTTTGGAGATGATTGAGTACTTATGTGTTGCATTCATGACTGTGTTTTTCATTGATGTCAAAATAAATGTTTTATGATTACGACTATCAAAGTTGTAGAGGAAGATTTGGTCAATGAGGTCAAAGGTTGTTGAACGTAGTTCTATGGGCTTAGAGTTATGTTTTTGGATATTTCTTTATGATATATTATGTTCATAGAAATAAATGAGAATAATTTTGTGAGTTAGAAAGGATTATGTGGAGAAAGGTCACAAAGAAGTACATAGGTAACTGTTTACCGATAGATCTATTGTATCTATTGAAAGATATGGAAAAAAAATTATTAGGCTTGGAGTTTGATTCAAGACATGTTTTTGTTGATATATTTGAGGTAGAAGATGCTAGCAATGATTCTATGATGGTCATTGAAGTGTAACATGTATATGTTCACTATCAAGTCGACTATGTATTAGAATTAATTTTGGGATGTACAATTGTAATGTAATATCTTTAAGAGGTCTTATATTATTCATTGTACATTGGGTAATCCTCAAGGAAAACTCAATTAGATGCTAATATTTAGTAGAAAGGAAATATATTTTTCTTGGGTTGTAAGCCTAACATGCATGTTTGTGGATGTAATTTATGTATTGATGCAAACTTGATGAGATCAAAGCAGAGGATGATGTTGAGAATATATTGAGAACTTCAATGGAACTATATTGGCAAAAAATTCTATGAGTCATTTCATCCTTTGATATGTTATTCTAGAGAATTGTTTTGTGAATATAGTTCTAAATCAGTTTGGACAATGGGTTCATTTTACTTCGTATTAGCTCCTAATAGGATTGAAGCAGCCCCTAACAATGTTAGGATCTTCTAGCATGGATTCAAAGTCTCCTAACAAAGTTGGAATATTCTAGCATGGATTCAAAGTCTCCTAATAAGGCATACATGTATATATTGTATGTAATTGGCTCCTAAAAGATTTTTACCCTTTCAAAAGGAATATTTTTCTTTTTAATAATTGGTATCAGAGTATCAAGTCCTTGAGGAGGAAGTTTAACAACTTAAGGAGATCCATGATATTCTGGAAGGAAATATGAAGTTTGATGGAGAGAAATATGGCAACAAGAAGGAGAAAATAAAGACACGTCATTTATGCATGAGGATTGACTATTGGTTGGTGACAAGGAATAAGAAGACTATTATTGAAGAGAAGGATTTGGAATCATGTTCTACTAAAAAGAAGGAACATTCTTGTTTAACATGTATGCAAGGGAAGAACTAATTATTGCACTATCTAAATTAAAATTCATTGAGGTAAAGAGTTTACATATTGCTTATGATATTTGGGTTGGATTAGAAGCTCTTTTTGAAGGTGATCAATATGAGAATAAGTAAAATTTTCTGAATTGGAAAGGTCTACTTAATAATGCTAAGATGCAAGAAGATGAATCTATTAGGTTATACTTTCAGAGAATAGCAGAGATTGTTGCAGGGATAAAGGGTTATGTAGAAACTATTATAGAGGATGAGATAGTTTGGAAGATCTTGAAATAATTGTCACCTACTTATGAAAACAAGTAATAGTTGTGGAATAAATTATTAATATTACACCTAACTTTAATAGAGAGACATTATTTGGGAAGTTGCGGGCATTTAAATGAAGATTGAAGAAAAAATATAATATACCTAGAACATAAACTTTTTTTTTAAAAACAAGTGAACATCTAGAAAAGAGAACCTTAACTCAAAGCGCAAGAACAAGTTGAAATTGTACTAGAGAATGGATAGATAAGAAAGAGGAAGACATGAAGATAAATGAAGGACTTGCATTACTTATGAAGAGAGAAGCTAGAGGTAATAAATCTTTTTCTTGTTGGAGTTACAAGGAGTTTGGTTGTTGTTCATATCAATGTCCTAAGAGAGAAAAGAAGTTAAAGCATAAGAAGTTCTTATAAGTCAAAGATTACAAAAGATTGCATCTTTGTTGATGAGGATGATGAATTTTATTTCAAAGTAATAAATTCTTAGAAAGCATGATTCACTAAAGATGATGAAATTGGATTTGTTGTTATTAAAGATGAAAGTCTTGAAAAATAAGAAAAATCATTAGTATCACATGTAGAAAATAAAAAATCTAATTGGATTATAAATAGTGGATTCTCTTATCATATGACTAGTGACATGATTAAATCTTTTCAGTTTAATAATTATGATGGAGAAGTAGTTACAGTTGGAAACAATGCACCATCTCCTATTAAAGGAAATAAATTTATTACTCGTTATGGAAATAAATTTATTACTCGTTATGGGAAAGCTAACATTAAGGATGTCTACTTTGTTGATGGATTGAAATGTAGCTTTTTGAGTGTTGGACAACTTGTTGACAAGGGATATCAATTGCAATTCACTGAGAAGACTTTTATAATCTAAGATATGGATGGTAAACTGATTGGAATAGGTGCAAGGACTAAAGGTAGTATTTTTCAACTAAATCCTACCAAGATGATGTGTTAATTGGTTGTTAGAATGGATGTATTTACTTATGGAATAAGAGATATTGTCATATAAATTTTGATAACATTGTGAAGATCATTACCATAAATATAGTAAGAGATCTACCTAAGATTGTGAAACCCTCTAACATGGTTCGCAAGGAATGTGTGATGACTAAACAAAAGAAGAACTCTTTGCCAGGCAAGGTATTCACTATATCAAGGAAATTGGAGATTGTACACATAGATTTATGTGGTCCTACAAGAACAAGAGAATTGTATGGTGAAATTTACTTTATTCTTTTTTCATTGATGAATTTACAAGAATGATGTGGGAAGCATTTCTTAAAGAAAATTTTTAAGTTTATGAGAAATTCAAGTTATTCAAAAATGGAGTGGAGAATAAATAGAGATTGAAGTTAAAATTCTTAAGATCAAGTAGAGGAGGAGAATTTATATCAAATGATTTTAATATCTTTTATGAAGATAATGAGATTAAAAGAAAACTTTCGGTCCCTAAGACACCACAACAGAGTGGGATAGGAGAAAGGAGGAATATATCAGTTAGTGAAGCAACTACAACTATGATAATTGAATGAAATTTATTCCATATCTATTGGAGAGAATCACTCAACACTGTAATATATATTATGAACAAAGTAAAAATCAAACAATTTAATGGGAAGACACATTATGAAACTCAATAAACACACATGCCCTCTGTTTACTCTAGCAAATACTATAACTCAACAATAACTGAATAGCAACAATAATGATGTAGGGAGCTCCTCATAATACCATAAACTCATAACAGAAGCATAGAAACAATAGAAAATGTGAGAACAAAATATGGACTTCTTATTTGAACCACAAATGTGGAATTACAAAATTCATAAGTACAATAATTTGCAAGACAAGTTGTGAACTATCACCCAGAACTGTCCTAGACAATGTTTGGACCTTTCTTAAATAGGTAGTTTTATGCTGTTCGGGAAGTTTCTAGCTGCTCAAACTTAATACCTAGGGTTGACAAACCCTAACAATACACATAGAATCGTCCAAATACATCTTTGACAAATTATTTTAGAAATTTTGGTAGCCCAACTTCTGAAGGCTATAACTCATGAACCATTGCTCTGATTGGCTATTATAACCCTTTTCAAAAACACCAGCTCATAATCTATAGGCTTGGAACCGTGCTCGTTTTTTTTTTGAGTTTTTAGACCTCATTTGGGCACTCTAAGGCCTCAACAATGAGTCTGAAGATTTTTCAACAATTTTTTCCACCAAAAATCTGCAATAACTTCTCTGATACTTATGCTTGAGCAATGAGATTTTTATGGTAGGCTTACAACTTTAAAACGAACCTTCTTATAGAAAATGAAAACATTCTGAACTAATATGATAAACTTACTAAAAATAGCAAGTTCCCATAAATAGTAACCACACTGTCTACTAGTCCTTATTAAAATATAAAAGACTAAAATACAAATATTTTTGGCGTGATGGAAGATTTCTCTTACACCCAGGATGCTCCTTCATCAAATAACTTGGTAAATACAAATCATAAGATGTATTATATGATTAGCCTTATGACTAACTTAGTTGCATACACATAAAATAAATAGCATGAACATAAGTGACATCAAGATTTAATGTGGAAAACCAATTTGGAAAAAACCACCAATTGTAACTAGTTACTAATTTTCACTCTTCTAAAGTGGGCCCTGTTAGGAGCCAACCCTGTTAAAGGTTACAAAACACACAATTAGGTATGACCCTATTAGAGGATTTAATCATCCTATTAGGAGTGGCTTTGTTAGAGATTTTTAGACACTTAAAATAGTAACGTCACCTTGTTAGAGGATTTACAAATAGTTGTTAAGCCAACTCGGTTAAGAGATTTAGATCACTACTAAATGGTTAGAAAGTAACAATGAGATGACCTGATTACTTATGCAATTGAATTGCTAATTACAAATCTCAATTCTGGCTTGTATACTTGATTCTTCCTGATCGAATGTATCTTTGAATCTCAACAAGGATATTATGCTTATCTTTCTAATTTTCTTCCTCTAAGCATCATCAAATATTCTATTCCTTCCAATTATATCCACTCCTTAACTTGACCTTATATTTATATCTTACACATTTTCAAGTCATCTTGAATACAACTTAAAGAATACTTAATATTCATCTTCTTAGTCAGCTAGAACCAACAACTAAATCAATTAAACTTAATATGCCAAAACAAGAAAATCCTTTGTTAGCCAACCATGCTCAGTAGACGCTAACTCAAAAATGATTTTCATGTGTTAACTAAGTGAACTCAATTAACACTTCATATTCACAAAGTTCCTCTGGTAACCAAGTGAGTTCGAATAATATTGGTTCCATCCAACATTTTCTTCATTAACTGAGTGAGCTTGGTTAACACTCAACTTCTGTAAACTTTCTTTTGACGATCGATTGAACTTGGTAGACATTGTCTTCTAAACTAGGCAAACTTTGGAATGCTTGGCAAATATAGAAAATGATCTTCATCACTCGAGTGAGCTCGGTATACATTGACTAGAAATGATATGATATTTTGTGTAACATCAAAGATAATACACAATTAATCAATTATTTTCAACAATCTCCCTCTTTGGCATTGATGGCAATACAACATGTCATAATACAATAAAATTTTAGAGCAAGAATAAAGTAAGGAACATATCCTTAGTTTCATTTTGATTCTCATCCATGAGAACTCCCTCTATTAGTGTGAGCTCCCTCTACCTTTATTTTCTCCCTTTGTCAGCAAAACTCTATCTTCAACATCTTCTTCTCATAGCAAATTCTTCCTCTTTGATAGTAGACCAATTTCTTCCTTTTTGACATCACTAAACATAATTGTTGTGATATGACAACCAAACTCTCCCTCTTTGACATCTCATGCCAAAGACAATATTTAGTGAATATAAATGTACCTCATGTACTAATCCATTTGCAATGTGGTTTTTCAATACTGCATCAATTTTCTAATCTTCAACGTGCTCTGGTTGATGCATCACTAAACTACATTTAGTGAGCTTCAGATAGGGGAATGACCCCTAACTTACCTCTTAGATACAAAAATGCATCCTTAGGTAATGGCTTAGTGAATATATATGAAATTTGCTCTTTAGTATTCACATATTCCAATCTTACCTCTTTATCTTGTACCAATTCTCTCAAAATATGAAATTTTATAGCAATGTGCTTGGGTTTGGTATCCATCACAAGATTCTTGGATATATTAATTGTACTAGTGTTATCATAGAAGATAACCACTGGATCCTTGATCTCTATCTTCATACCTACCAACAATTGCTTGAACCAAACAATATTAGAATAATTAATTGTTCTTTCCACATACTCTGCCTCTATTGTGGACTAAGAAATACAATTATGATTCTTGCTTGTCCAAGATACTAGTCTTTTACCAAGAAAGAATGCTCCTCCACTTGTGCTTTTTCTATCATCAACACTTCCTACCCAATTAGCATTTGTGAACACTTTCAAATCCAAGTTGCCTCCTTTTTTGTACCATAATACATAGTCTTCATTATCTTTCAAATATCTCATGATTCTTTTGATTGCCATCATGTGATTTTCTTTGGAATTTTTTGAAAATCTTGCCACCGTACCAACTTCTAATGCAATATCAGGCCTTGTTTGCACTACATACTGCAATTTTCCAATCATTGATATGCATGTGGTTTGATCTACCTGTTTGGAATCATCATTTTCAAAAAGATTATGTCTAGTAGACATAAGTGTTTCAATAGGTTTTCAATCTTCCATCCCAAACTTCTTTAGTATGTCCTTGATATACTTGGATTGAGTAATATAGATACCATCTTTCTTCTGCTAGATCTGCAATCCAACAAAGAATTTTATCTCTCCAAACATGGACATCTCAAATTATTTACTCATCTCTACTAAAAATTCTTTGCATAAGTCATCATTTCCTATAAATAAAGTGTCATCCACAAATATTTCTGCCAACACAATGTTCTTGTCTGGTCCTTCTTTGATATACAAACTATTGTTATCATTTGTTCTTTGAAAATCAATCTTTATCAAGTAGTTATGGAGTCTTTCATACCAAGCTCTAGGAGCTTGCTTGAGACCATACAAATCTTTGTGTGTTTTGCAAGCCATATCTCTTTTGTTGGGATCTACAAAATCGTCAAGTTGTTCAATGTAGACTTCCTCATCAAGAATTCCATTCAAGAATGCATATTTTACATCCATTTGATAAAATTAAAAAACCTCCGTATGCTTCATATGCTAGTAAAGTTCTAACATCTTCTAATCTTGCAACAGGAGAAATTTTTTTAACATAATCAATACCTTCTTCTTGAGAATAACCTTTACAAACTAACCTTTCTTTGTTTCTTGAAACTTCTCCATCTTCATTTAGCTTATTTCTGAATACCCACTTCATACCAATTAGATTTTTATCCTTAGGTCTAGGAACAAGAGACCAAGTCTTATTCTTCTCTATCTATTCTATTTCTTCATTCATAGCTTTAATCCAACTTTTATTATCCAAAGCATCTTTAATATTTCTAGGTTCAAATTCAGCAAGCAAACATGTACCTTTCAATTTGTTTCTTGTCATTATTCCATCTAACTTGTCTCCAATGATATGACCAGGTGTATGGTGCTTTCTAACATATCTTGCTAACATAGGTACTTTGGATTTAGAACATGTTCCATTAACCTCTTCATGATCTTCTATGTTAAGCTCAGGCCCCACTATCTATGACTCAGGTCCATTTGACTCAATTTGCTTAGGCACTAGCTCAGTAGCTTCTGAGTGAAACTTGGATCCTTCAAACTATGACTTAGGTTGCACTAGATGCAACTTGATAGCTTTTGGATATTTTTGAGACTCGAGAGGTGAGGACTCCTGAATTCCAAATAGATTCAATACAGTATCAGGTTCATAAGAAACAAATTTTCTATAATCCTCAAGTTCTTTGTTGCTCTCCTCTTCACTCTTATCTACAAATTCACCAATTCTCCCATGTGCACTTTCTATGATCTTATGAGCAATTATATTCAAATACTTGTATGCTTTACTTCTATAGAAGTAACCTAGGAATATGCCTTTATCACCTTTGACATCAAATTTTCCTTTCTTAGATTCCTTTAAGATATAACATTTTCTACCAAATAATTTCAAGTAACTTACATTGGGTTTGTAGCCATACCATATTTCATAAGGATTTTGATTTGAGTCTTTCTTCAATTGTACTGTATTCAAGTTATGTACTACAATACTGATTGCTTCCTTCCAATATTTGATTGCAACACTCTTTTCTATCATTAAGATTCTTGCACAATCCATGATGGCTATGTTCCTTCTTTTAGCTATACCATTCTGCTAAGGTGTACTAGGGGCTGATACTTGTCTCTTAATTCTTTTTTCAATGCAAAATTCATTGAAATCATTAGAAATGAATTCACTGCCTCTGTCTAATCTCAAACATTTCAACTTCTTTCTAGTTTCTTTCTCTACTCTTGCCAGATACTACTTAAACTTTTAGATACATTACGGTCATCATTCTAAAATAATCATCAACAAAAAGAATAAAATACTTATTTCCACTATAGCTCTCTATTCCAATAGGTCCACATAAGTCTATGTGTACTAGCTCCAAGACTTCTTCTGAATGATAGTCTTTTCTTCTAAAACTTGTCTTGCCCATTTTACCAATTTGAGAATGTTTGTAAGGACCTATATTAGGTTTCCTCAAACTAGGAATACCTCTTACTCTTTTATTTTTTCTTATCTTGAAAAGATTATCAAAGATCACATGACACAACCTTTTATGCCATAACCAACTCTCTTCTAGTTGAGCAATAAGACATGAACTTTCACTAAGATCCAGGTAGAATAGGTTAACTTTTGTTTGTTTGCTAGACCCAACTAGATTTCCCTTTCCATCCAATAGTTTGGCCTTCCCATTCATGAATTCTACCTTGAATCCAATATTATTCAATTATGCCACACTTAGTAGATTATGCTTTAGTCCTTCAACCCAATAAGTATTGTCACATCTAAGTTCATTGGTTAGTGAAATACAATCTTTTCCATTTATGCAACAAGGTTCATTGTTTTCAAACCTCACACTACCACCATCATAATGTTCCATGTGTTCAAATTTTGTTTTATCACCAATCATATGATGTGAGAAGCCACTATCAACAATTCATGTATCATTTTTGCTAACATGAGAGATAAGTGTCATTTTATCTCTTTCATCATCAGATTCATATTTTACAACAATGTAAAGCATTTCATCATCTTCACTACTATCTAAATCTTTAGCCATAAAACAAGATTTCTTACCTTTTTCCTTGTAGTCCTTAAAGTTCTTAAAATCCTTCTTGCCTTTGAAAATATTGTCCTTCTTTTCATCTTTTTCTTCTCTCTTTGGGCACCTTGTAGCAATGTGTCCAATTTCTTCACAAGAGAAATAGATTAGAGGAATCTTGCCTTTATACTTTTCATTGCCTTTGTGATACCTTCTTGCAAGAAATGCTATAATGGCTTCAAGATCACTATCAAAATACTTTCCATTTCATTTGTGATACCTTCTTGTAAGAAATGCTATAATGGCTTCAAGATCACTATCAAAATTGTCTTCCTCTTCACTTTCAAAATGCTTTCTTTTAGAATTTTTTGCTTTCATTTTGAGTGATACCTTAGATTCAAATGCAGACTCAAGATTGCTAGAACTAAGAGTATAATTATCATAGTTGTCTAGTTCAAATGATGTCAATCTTCCAACTAGAGCATCTAAAGTTATAACTTATGATTTGGATCACATCTCATCTCTTGAATAGAAGACACTTTGATTGCATAGATAGGAAGAAGGGTCCCAAGTACCTTTTTTACCACTATTACATCATCAGTTGTTCCACTGAAGGCTTTGATAGCATTAAGATTGTCTTTGATTCTATCAATATATTTTTCAATATTTTCATCCTCTCTCATTTTCATCTGATCAAACTGTACTCTAAGACTTTCAAATTTGACTCTTCTTTCATTTTCATCTCCTCCATAGATATCCTTTAGTTTGGTCCACATTTCATGAGTAGTTCCACAATCTTTGACTTCATCAATTTGACATAGTTGAAGAATGAATCAATATCAATCATCATGATATTATGACTCTTCTTCTCTGCAATTTCTTCAATAGTCATAGTTCTAGCAGGAGCCTTGTATTTGGTGTCTAGATTCTTTAACCATGTATCCCCAATGGTTGCCAAGTGTATGCTCATGAGTTCTTTCCATGCCTTGAAGTTATATTTTTTCAACTTTGGAATCTTCCTTCTGTAAGACATCTTGATCTTTAGATTAGGTCCTTGAAACCTTTTCTGCAAGCACCAAAAGTGTTGATACCAATTGTTAGAAATATAAGAGGAATAACTAAGAGGGGAGGGGTAAATCAGTTGCTACAAAAATAAATCCCATATCCCTTAGAATTCAATAAAAATCAATACTCTGATTAAACTATATTGTGCTGTAACTTGACAAACACACATGCACTCGATTTACTCTAGCAAATATTGTAACTTGGTAATAACTGAATAACAACAATAACTTGATAAATGAAAATCATAATATGTATTATGTGATTAGCCTTAAGATCAACTTAGTTTCATACACATAAAATAAATAGCATAAACACAAGTGACAACAAGATTTAATGTGGAAACCCAATTTGGAAAAAAACAACAATTGCAACTAGTTGCTAATTTTTACACTTCTAAAGTGTGGACCATTAGGAGCCAACCCTAGTAAAGGTTACAAAATACACTGTTAGGTGTGATTCTATTAGAGGATTTAATCATCCTATTAGGAGTGGCCTTGTTAGAGGTTCTTAGAAACTTTAAATAGAAATGCCACCATGTTAGGTGATTTACAAATAGTTGTTAAGACAACTCTGTTAAGAGATTTAGATCACTACTAAAATGGTTAGAAAGTAACAATGAGATGACCTGATTACTAATGCAACTAAATTGCTAATTACAGATCTCAATTCTAGCTTGTTTACTTGATCCTTCTTGATTGAATGTATCTTTGCAGCTCAAAAAGGATATTTTACTTATCCTTCTAATTTTCTCATCATCAAATCTTCTATTCCTTCCACTTACATTCAATCCTCAACTTGACCTTATATTTATATCTTACACATTGTAAAGTCATCTTGAATACAACTTAGAATACTTAATATTCATCTTCTCAATGGGCTAGAACCAACAACTAAATCAATTGAACTTAATATGCCAAAACAAGAAAATCCTTTGTTAGCCGATCATGCTCGGTAGACACTAACTTATAAATGATTTTCCTATGTTAATTAAGTGAACTTGGTTAACATTTCATATTCACAAATTTCCTTTGGTAACCAAGTGAGCTCAGTTAAATTGGTTCCATCCAACATTTTCTTCATTAATTAAGTGAGCTCGGTTAACACTCAACTTCTGCAAACTTTCCTTTGACAACCAAGTGAACTCAGTGGACACTGTCTTTTGAACTAGGCAAACTTTGGAATGTTCAATAGACACATGAAACTATCTTCATCACCTAAGTGAGCTTGACATACATTGACTAGAAATGATATGACATTTTGTGTAACATCAAAGATAATATAGAATTAATCAATTGTTTTCAACACTTTTAGTTGAGTTTATCTTTACAACTATGAAGTTTGGAAGGATTTAAACTAATTTCCATCAAATTTGAGCTAAATTTGTTTGAATCTAAGTAACTTTTATTTTTATTTTATCTGATTTTCACTGACTAATGTAATTTATGTAAGTTTCATGTTTCCATGTCTCTCAACATATTCAGCTCTTCAACAGTCTAATATGATATTCTTCTACATTATGTAAAAGTGTTGGTTATTCTTTAACTGATAATAGCATATTGGCCATTATGATTTTGAAGGTTGGGATTTGAAGAATATGGTATTGAGCTAAAAGAAAAATGCTGAAAAAAAACTCTAAAATCTAAACTAGGCAAAATTGCAAAGAGAAGACACAAAATTTTAGAGTGGTTAATCTAGGTTTGTTGGACTACATCCGCTCTTCAAGAAGGGAAATTTCTCATATCCAAATGATTCACAATACAATAATACAATAACATCAAAACTGACTTTTTACATATCCTTTTCTAATCACATTTAGTAGAATATGTAAAGGTAGAGAAAAGGAAGAGTTGAAAATGATTGGACTGCACAATTAGAGCCATTACATATTCCTTTTGTCAAAACCATTACAATATCCCACTTGAAGTCCAATAAATATTGTACACATATATCACCTACTTAGATTTCTTATGGCTATGTTGTGACAATGACAAAAGAAGCTCTACAGAATTTAAACTTCTCTTGGGGTACAACCTAAATGAAAGCATCAGTCAGATTAACCTTTGTATCAATCTTCTATAATTGTAATCTTCCTTGAGATTGTTGGAAATCTGTTCAGTGCTCCCCTTTGTATTGGGAATTGATCGATCAATTTTTAGTGCAATGAAACCCCACTCTAACAAGAAAGTTTGAGAATAAAGTACTAGAAAAATGTAGCACAAAAGATAGCAATTGATCAAGTAGAACTATCTACTTTGATATCTACATTAGAAATTGTTGTAAAAAAAATTTTATCTTTGTTTGTAACATTGAGTGATTCCACCAATTTCACCAAGGAAATAAAATAAAAATTGGCCAAGATTGACAAGGACATGCAAGATAGTGCAAATCAATTGACACTTAATCCAAGCTCCAATTCCAATCATTTTGCAAAATCTAGATTCTTGACAGACCTACAAGTAGAATTACTAAGGGAAGAGGCAAGAATAAGGGAAACATTGGTTGGCGTTCAAGGTATGTTACTTCCCCACATGGACATTATGCAAAAAAGATAGATCATGCAAGGACATTAGTCAAGGACACAAATCTATCAGTTTTAGATCATATATATGAGTTATTAGTAGAGATTAAAATTGATATGCATATCTTGAACGTACTGCAAGATAATTGGTATACGACTTTGTGCATAATTTTGAAGTTACATCATGATTTTCTTTCTCATTTTGGCATAACCTTGTAAATATTTTGACATTTGTAACCAAAACAAGGGGGAAAGTAATTACACAAAAGGAAAAATAAAGTGTACAAAGGGGGAAAGCATATGTAAAACAAGAAAGATATGTAAAAAGTAGAAAAACAAAAATAATTTTGAAAAAACCATAATAGATTTTTTAGTTCATACCGAGTTGAAGAGTCTTTAGTGCAAATCAAGTTACCAAATCAAGCATATTCAAAGGGTGAACTTGACTAAAGAAGTTCATGTTAAGTGTTTTTTTCACTAATTCCAATGGGGGAGATTTTTGATCTCGTGACAAGTAGTTTCAAAACACTTAGACATAATGCAAAGAAAATTGCAACTAAGTCACTAGTATCTAGTATTAACCAAGCTCAGATAAGATCCAAGCAAACAAGTTAACCTTACAGAAAGTTGTAGTGTCAACCAAGTTGTAGTAGAAACCAAGTTGACAATTCACATCAAGCTCTAGTGTCAACCGAGTTTATTATGCCTACCGAGCTCCAATATGAATTGAGTTAGTAGAGAAATCTTGTTCCAAGGTAATAATCAATATGGTAGAATAATACAAGCTAATTGTGAACCATGCACCAAACATCTATTGAGTGCTAGAGCTAGCCATGAAGATAGTGGTGACTGGGTGTTTCCAATATCACCCGAGTATGATAGTGCCTTGAGTTAAAACACTGAGCTGACATGGTAATTATTTTTGGAAATATTTATTTTGTAGCTAACCTATGTAATATCTATTTGGATGTATATAAGTATAAGATTTTTTTTCATCCAAAGAGTGTATTCATTGTATCATCATTCAAGAATTAGTGAATATGGAAAGGAAATTTTTCTAGAAGGCTACAAGGAAAGGATTCATCTATTACAGTCAGGTGATCAATTTACTATAAAGGATCTTCATCAAAAAACATAGTGGCATTTCAGAGATCATCCACTGATTCATCCTAACAAGTGCATCAATACCAAATCCTTTAACAAGGTGGACCTAATAGTCCTTGCAAAAACTCCTAATAGAGTACATACTTAATTGTATTGTATAAAATCCTTTCACAAGGTGGGCCTAACAATCCTTATTACTCCTAATAGGGTAAGATCACTAGAAGTGGTCATTTGTAATACTTAACTAACCAAATTTATTACTACAGTAGTGAAGCATTGTGGGTGTCATCCCCACCCCAATTTTACCTTCTAGTTGGAGGGTTTCTGGGTTACCAAGTATTATGTTATGGTGTTATTAGCTTAATGTTGTAATGTTTCATGTATGTAAGTAGAGTAGAAAACTTAATAAAGTGGATTAAGTGAAATAAGTTTAAGTGGTTCTTGATTCACCCCCCCTCACCCCCCCCCCCCCCCCCCCCCTACTCTTATTAGTCACCTAGTTTGCATTACATTTCCAACAACCTCTTCAAGAGCATGGTGTATGAAGTGAAATCTAGTTTTGATATGCTTTGTGTGACTATGGAAAGCTAGATTTTTAGCCAAATGAATGGCACTCTTGCTATCAGAAAATAGAGTGAAGTTGGATTGTTTAAACCCTAACTCTCCAAACAATCTCTATAACCATATCAGCTCTTTAGCCCCCTTAGTAAGATCAATGTATTTATCCTTGGTATAGGAAAGAGAAATAACTTTTTTCTTACAAGAAGTCCATCTAATTTTTGCCTCAAAAAAAGTAAACACATAGCCTATAATCAATATCATTTTGTCTAAATCTCCAACCATATCAAAATTAGAATAACCACAAATATAAGGAGTCTTACTATTAAAGCATAAAACATTAGAGGAAGTTCCTCTCAAATAATGAAGAATCCATTGAACTTCTTGCCAATGATTTTTTCTTGGATTAATCATAAAACCACCCACAACTATCACTACATGAGAAAGATCTGGATGTGTGATAACCATTGCATACATCAAAATCCAATTGTTGAAAAATAAAGAACACCATCCATCTCAAGTTTCTTTTCTAGAGTGAAGACAATTGAAAGTGATTAGCTAATGGAGTGGTGACAGATTTAGCATTTGATGTACTAAACTATTCTAAAAATTTTAAAATATTATTTTCTTAAGATCATATAATTTCTCTTTTATGTCTATTTTGGATTATGTTCATCCCAAAAATCCTCTTTTCTACCCCTAAATCTTTCATGGCTAAACAAAGAGCTAAATGTGTCTTCAACTCATGAATAACTCATATTTTATTTCCAAGAGTCAACATGTCATCAACATAAAGTAGAAAAATCACAAACTCACTAGTAGGAATCCTCTTGTAGTAAACACACAGGTTTGATTTGTAGTGAGTAAAACCTTGTTGATTCATGAAGTTCTCAAATATCAAATACCATTGATGTGGAGCATACTTTAGCCTATATAAACTCCTCTTTAATCTAAAATATGCATGCTCATGTCCATATTTAACAAATCCTCCCAACTACTCCATGTATAACTCCTCTTTAATTTCCCCATTTAGAAACATTATTTTTACATCAAGTTGCTCAAGCTCAAGATCTCAACCTATTGCTATGCCCAAAACCACATGAATAGTGTGCATTTTACCATTGGAGAGAAAATATCATTAAACTCCACACCCTTTTGTTGAGAAAATCCCTTCACCACCAATTTGGTCCTATATTATTTTAGTCCTTAATCTTCTTATTTTATCCAATATACCCATATATTTTTCAGAGCCTTTTGATTTGGTGGAAATGGTACCAAATCCCATGTATGATTTTTATTCAAGGACTCCATTTCATCTTTCATGAACTCCATCCAAAATTTTGAATTGATATCATTACATGATTGTTTAAATGTCTGAGGTTTTGCCTGATCAAAACATAGAGAAAAAATAATAATTCATAATCATCATATTTATGAGGACATTTTTTTTTCTCTAGTAGACCTTTATAGATGAATATCGCATTCATTTCCATGACTCTATATAGGATCAATTTTTTTTCTATCATTAACATTTGAGTGTGGAGCAATCCATTTCTTGCCAATAGAAAATCGGTATGTGGAGTTCCCAGTTGATTATCTAACATTTTAATTGAAGAAATATGTGGGACATTACTGGTCCCCTATTCTAAAACTTTATATGAATGTATTTTTGTAGAGCCACCAAATTCACATTATTTGTGAATGCTTGTGTGTGTATGAATGGATTTCTCATTTTTTGAACACTATTTGAATAGAGTATTTGTTAGAAGTATGTTGGGAAAGAAAGATACTGAGAGGGGGGATGAATCAGGATTTATAAAAGTTTTATCTTCTTGAAAAAAATCAAGTGCATTCACCTTTAACCCATCTCATACCAACATCATGAATCATATAACCATAAAATGAAATAGATCTAACTATTCATCACATACATAAACATGAAAGTAAATGTAAACACATAACACAAAAGATTTGGTTACCTATAAACTCTCCAAGGTGAAGGTAAAAATGGGGTGGGGATGACACCCATGAATCTTCACTATTGTAGTAATAAAGTGTGTCTATTAAGGCTACAATGTTTGATCACTTCTGGTGATCTACCCTATGAGGAATCTACCCTTCTAAGAGATTACAACACTTATTCATTATACCTTAATTAAAGGATTCAAACTTACAACCAAGTAAGCACTCAGTTAGGAGATTTGAATAGGCCTATTAGGACCACTCTGTTAAAATATTTAGTAATTCACTTGCTAGAATGTATTAGTACATAATCCTTTTGTGAGAACTCTAATGTAAGATTACAAATCTCCTCTTTTAAATTCTAATTTGATCTCCTTATCTTATAAACTCTATTATGTCCTTCACTACTAGATTTCTCTATCTGATCTCTTCTTTTGACCATCAAACATATTCTCATTCATACATTCATGATATCCTTTGTTATCTCTTTGTCTCTCTTGTTCCATATTAATTTAGGTTTTGGAACCTCCTTAAATAACCAACTAGAGAAGGTTCTAGATCATAATCAATGATCCATATTTCTCCCTTTTACCTCTTAGTCCTTCCATTTTTCTGATTAGCTAATCACCTTACATAGGGATTAACGATCTTTGACAAAACACATAAAATAACTCCTTAGTTGTCTAAATAACCATTAAATCATGTTTAGAAGTTGGCCAAAGTGATTTATAAAATGTTTGTACCATTCCAAAGACATATAGAAAAGCTAGTTTACTTGACACTTAAATACCATGGTGCTCAACCATGACTAATAGTTATTATTGTCACTCAACTTATGTGTGTTTGGCACTGACTTTCTAACTCGACATGAACTAACTCTATTTAACTCGGTGTCTTTTAACTTCCTCAACAATACTATCACTAATTTCCTACTAGGGTTCTTGGCAATTTAATAATTGCTCCACTTAGACTGAAATATGATCAATTTCAAATGCATCATTCAACCTTCATTGAATAGACTAGTCATAGTGATGACCAACTGACTTTTCCTAGAAAATGACTAAGTGTTTGACAATAATAGTCAACATGACTTGGAGATCAACAATCTCCCCCTTTGACATTAGTGGAAAAAAACTTTGTCATGACTAATCATTACATTTAAAATTACAAAATAGCACTCCCCCTTGGATTATGAATCAGTCTATATACATCATATATACATGTCTCCAAAAATGAGCAATTCATTACATAGTCATACCTTTGATCTTTAGCTTCATGTGTTCCTATTTCCTTCCTATTTCCCCATGTTATCTATTTCCCCCTTGTTTTTGTCACTCATGGTTGTGGTCATGTTGTGGTCAAATTTTATTTATCCAAAAATGATTTATGAATCTATAAAATCATAGCCAAAGCATGATCCCAACTGCATCTAACACATTCCAAAACTTGTATTTTGATTTCTAGGTTAGTAGCTAGATCAACTAAATTATTTGCAGTTGAGAGATATAGATCTCTCTGTAGTAGGTCCTTTATAGCTCTTAGTTCTTTCTGCATGACCTCCAAATGAGGTATCAACATGGATTGAATTGAAATCAAAATTTCTCTAATTTTATAATCTTTGGTCATTAACTCAACTAGTCTCCCTTGTGCAAAAGTCAATCTATTAAATTAAATGAAGCTTGAACTTACATCCATGCACAAAGAATGTCCAGTTGACTACAAATCTAATTGAAGCTTGTCAATAGACTATTGATTCCCCTTGGTGAATAATTCTACATCACAAAGCTTCATAGAAAAAGAATGAACATTTTGTATAACATCCTCTAAATTATGTACAACGGTGGAAATTTCAACTTGCTTAATGGAAATTTTTGTTGAAACATTCTCCAAAACTTTTTTTCTCAAATTTCTTTTTAGATTGCCTCATTAGATTTTAATTAGCCTCAAGATCATCATTGTTGACTTTCTCAAAAATATGAATTAATTGGTCTATTATAGGTGTCTTCTCATTAATATTTTGAGTCTCAAATGCATCAACAAAAATATCCTTTATTTCATTCACTACTTGCCTATGTTGATGTTCTCTCCTTAATTCTTCTTTCTTTGTTTTCCTCGTCAATAATTCTTTCAAATTTTTCATTTGATCAAACATTGTAGTTTTAGAGTCATACTTGGGAATTACTATGACCTCATCTAGTGTCATTGGCCTTACATGTGACTTATTCTTCTTCATCTTCTTAGCCTTGGATGTGCTGGCACTCAACATTGTTATCTGTAATGGTGTTGTTTTAGGACCCGACCTTGATATCTCTTTGCCTATCTCCTTTTGAGTAGATACAACATGTTCTTTAGGTGTAATAGTTGATGTTTCAGTGAATGAGGGCATTGTACCAGGCAATTGAACTAATTCTTGAATATCATCTTGATCTTTTGGTTTTTGTGATTCCTCGATCTTTTGTGGCTCATCGTCCTTTATTCCATCAACATGAGGCCCTAAGCATCAGATGCAAACTTATCTACTTTTCCTTTCTCCTTTTTTCTCCTTTTTCAATGGCAAGATTGGTCAAGGGTGATGGATGTAGAATTTTGATTATGGCCTTGCCCTATTCCTTGGTACTTACACCTTGTGTGCTCATCTTTAATTGTGACTATAGTTAGTTGAAAACTATCAAGTGTTGAGTCAACAATTGGAGCATTATCAATCCTAGGATAATCTTGTGCTTGTAATAAGACTAGATTGATGCATGGTAGAGGTGTATTTGACATATCCTTGATAACTGCTTCATTCGTTAGATTGGCCTCGGTCAAGGTATTGTTATATTATTGTGTTTCCTTAATAATATCTTCTATAGTGACAACGTCTTTTTGTTTAATCTCCTCTACCTTTTTCCTTATTTCTTCCTTCAAATTTTGAGGCTCATCAAAATCCTCTTTTTTATCATATTTTATCTCTTCTTCCTCCTTTTATTCTTTAGCCGATGTAGCTAACAACCCAAAAACTTTATTCTGTACTAATTTCCTTTCCTGAACTACATCTTTAATTTTGTTCTACAAAATTTTATATGCCCTCAATTTTGGTATAGGTTTTTTGGAAGAATCCCTTAGGGCTATAGGCATGTGTGTCTTCCCTAAATCTAACATGGTTTGGGCTATTGTGGTTTCTCTTATTTTCCTTTTAGTAGTTAATGCTCATTTCCACTTTGTATCCATTTTATTATATAGTTCTTTATGGATTGCCTTACCTAAATCTATAGGTGTATACTTAACCTTTATTATCATATCAAAAACTTCTTATTCAACTTTCTCTTTATCACTCTTTTGTAAAGTTTCATATTTTACATGTTTGAAGCTAGGAATACCTGCTATATTTCTAATATTATCACATACCTTTTTAGTATCTTGAGGCGGTCACTTGGGAAAAATATGAAATTAGCTTATACCTTCATGTTCTTTTTGCTTCATTATCATTAGGCATAACTACTAGTTTTCTCCTCAACTTCTTTTGTTGACCTTGTTCGGTCCCTTTGGCCACAAGTTTTCTCTTTAATGGTAACTTTCCCTTGACTGGCTTGGTAATCTTTGTTGTCCCTTTCTTTGGCTCAGTAGCTACAAGAGATGCTTCCTTAGATCCTTGTATGGTTATTCTTCTCTAAGGTGTAGAGAAGGGAGGTGTGGCCCATTTCTTCAAAGTCCTCTTGACCTTAAGATCTACAATTATTATTTTCTTCTATTTTGGTGCCTAAGGCTTGACAACCACCAACTCTTTTCCTTTATATTCATCTTCTTCTTCTCCCTCAATTTCTTCACCTTCCCCTTTACCCTTTTTTATCTTCAGGGGTTCCTCTCCAAGTTTTTCTTCAAGATTTGCAATCATCTTTTTCCTTTACCTGTCCATCTTGGGCTCTTTTGTGTACACAAGCATATTAATCTTGATTTTCTCATATGTGTCGAATGTCTCATCATTCTGATCAATTTCCTTTGATAACAAGGTTGTCATTGTGCAGATATCTCAT
The DNA here is from genome assembly GCA_028749045.1 of Cupressus sempervirens. Classification (NCBI taxonomy): domain Eukaryota; kingdom Viridiplantae; phylum Streptophyta; class Pinopsida; order Cupressales; family Cupressaceae; genus Cupressus; species Cupressus sempervirens. Next base: position 1,004,910,285 of record CM053785.1, on the reverse strand, counting down.
CAATATTCACTTCATGCTTCATAGGCCTTAGCCATGCAACCCTTGGTAAAATAGTGTGTGCATAGGTTTAGTCAGTATCCACCATGAAGAAAATGTGGTCATAATATTTATCAACAACTAACTTGGAGGGGTAAAAGTACAAACTTGTGTCACCCTTTTATAAAGGAAAAGGCTAACAAAGGTATAACTGTTCACTTTCAATGACATAAAATTGGTATTATTATTTTGAATTTGAAAATGAAGTAAACTAATGAAATATGTAGAAATGGGTGAAGTTTAGGATTATAATTTTTAATAATTATTTGGAATAAGAATTGATACATTTTCTTAATTTTTATGCATGATTTTTTAGCTGCTAAAAAATGTTGAAAAATAGGGATCTAGTTCCCACCACAAAATTCTACGGAAATAAAATTAATTAACTTTGATCTCAGACTATGTTATAGATAACATACATAGCTAGAATATTCAAACATAAAAATTTTCTTTAGACCTTTTTTTTTTTTAATAATGATTCAAATTTCAACTCACTTGAAATCAATAGTTTTCATCTCCCACCACATTTTTTAAAACAAATCTATTCTAACCAGTACAAAAATTATATATTTCTAGAAAAGGACTCTCTCCTCTAGAATGTCATATAGTTTTTAATTTTTTTAAAATATGATTGAATATTTTTTTCTTTTTCAAAATTAACATCTTTTCAAGTTTGAAAATATGTGCTTGTAGAATTTTGTAACTATAATATACTATATCTAATTAAAACACTATGAAATCTATGTGAGAATTTTCTTGGCTCTAAGCTCTACAAAATGATGTTTATATGTTATTAAAAAAATCATAAAAAATAGTAAGAGTTATTGAAATGACACTTTTTTGAAAAAAAAAATTATTTTTTTAGTAATGGGATACAAACTAGTATAAAGCATATATTTAATAGACATTTCCAATTGGAAAAGTGTGATACCATATATAACTTAGCCAGAATAAATTTATCTAGATCATATGTTTGAAAAAAATTGATTTTTAGATATAAATACTCAAATTCCATCGCTCTGATAACTTAGCTTGAAAGGTGACACAACTTTGTACTTTTACCCAGAGATTATCATTATATTCTTCATTTCACCTTTGAACTCATCAAAATATACATTGAAAACAGTTTCAAAATTATCTCCCAAATGCTCAATGTAAACATTAATTTTCTTAGTTATAGGTTTGGTTTCATCCCACACAACTTCTCCTATGGTAGGAAATGATTTTTGCATGTAAAAGAATATACAAATTAGAAATGATCTAAACTTACATGAAGTATTTTTAGCCTTCCTGATGGCTCTGAGATTCTCTGCCAACTAGATCAGCTATAGCTCAACAAGATCATAACTATGATCCTTTTTCATAATTTTACAACCCAAATCTACTCTATGCATGGTACACTATTCAGTCAACTTAATTGATAGAATTTATGGGAAATTACACAAACTAAAAACTCTATAATAGGATCTATCATGCCATCAATTGACAATCCTTGACCATTCCATTTATCCTTAGTTTTTTCTTATATCACAATTGTGGCTAGGCATCACATGGTCTTCACACAATCTAGGGTAGGATATTTGATCACTTGCTAAATGATTGTCTTTGTTATCTTGACTGGCCCATTCTCCAACCACATCTTCATGTCATGTACCTTGCTTAGAACAATTTTTATCCATTCAACCTTGAAAACTTTGGGAAAATCTAGGGCACAAGTAAGCCCTTTCTTGGCAATGACTTTGTTCTCTTCTTTTAGAACTCCATTTTTGCATAGTTTATCATGGGCATTCCTAAGTTAAAATTCACCAATCTCTCCTATCTTTCACATATAACATAACAATATGTTATGCACCATGATGACTTGGAGGAATTGACAAAAATGTGCTAGATGCATCTAGAGTAATTGCAAGTTTCGGATATACCCTATATTTTGGTGGAGGGCAAGTATCATTCCTCACAATTTATGCATTATTCTCCTTTAAGGCTTCCTTTCCACTTCCAAATATGGATGATGTCATTTTGAACTAGGGTTTTGAAACAATATAACAACTTCACAAAATAATTGAGCTTTGTTCATAAATTTTACTTCTAATTTTTTCGAGGACACGTTGTTGATTCGTGCAAATTTTTACACAATTCACTCTATCAATCACCTTTGAATAACTCTTTAGGTTCTTTGATTGTAAGTAAGTGAAAATTGTCTATCAAATTCTCTAAATATCCTTAAAGGGTTGAACTAGATCTTCAATAAATTCTTTGTATGATGGTTGGTGCAATACAGTTATTCTCGACCTTAACATAATAACTCAGTTGTCATACACTTTCCTTCCTTTACTCGACTAAGACCATAACTCAATTTTCATTACCACACTTGTCTCAATCAACATATATAATTAGTTTTTATGGGATCTCAATTCACATAGCGAGACTTGGTCATTGTAGGTAGCAATATTGACACTCAACACCAATTGTGCATATAAATTCTCTTCTTAATTCTTACCACAAATTGTCCTCGTACATCTTGATTTATAAAAAATATGGACTTCTAGGATATCTTATGTTAGGACTTAGTGTAAAATATAGCATTCAAATGTATAGTTCCTTACCTTCTTTTCTTAGTTACAAGTAGTGTGATCACTAGATCCATTGGATTGGGTGACCTCAACTTCACTAGTTCCACTACTACCTTCTTTTTCCTTCTTTCTCAAGGATTTGATTCATCACATTCCTTATTTGTTCTAAATCAAATTTTCCTTTATCTTTGTTATTTTCATTGTTAGGTGTAGGTACTCAGGTCTTGTAGTTCTTACTCACATGTCCAATCTTATGATAACTATTGCAAACCAAACTTCCATTCATCCAACTATTGTATTTGACTCTAAATTGTGTCCTAATATAATTTTCTACAGTGTGACCATATTCACCACAATAATGACAACTGTACCTTGTGTTATAATCCCAATTGTGGAAGTTGTCTTCTTTGGATACCTTTTCATGATTCTTGGTTGTCCAACCAAGCCTTCCCTTGGATCTTCATTCTTGAGCTTCATGTCCATATTTTTGACAATCATAGTAATGACCTTCAAATCTAGGTGCAACTGTTCTATTCCTAGCCTTTCACAAACATTCATGTGCTTTGTGTCCTTACTTATTGCAGTTAAAATAGTGTCCATTGAATTTTAGTTTAGGATTTTTCTTACCATTCTTGCTTCTCTAGATATTTTGCATATGCCAAGGTTTCCCATAGTGATGACATGTAGGTTTGTTGTTTTTTGTCTTTACATTCCTCTATTCTCCACTTTTTTCAAATTCTCCTTCTTCAGTGGATGAAAAATGCTTGGTATATCCTAATACAAAGGTGTCATTTGGTATTCTTGGTGATCTCATCAGTTCTCCAGAGTATCTCACAACTTCATTAGGTTTGCTCATCCTTTCAATGATTTCCTTTCTAGATCTCAACTTATTCCTCAAATTTTCAATCTCCATGTCCTTTCTATTAAGTTCTTGATTTTCAATTAAAAAATTGATTGATCACCATATTCATCTAATTATTTATGGGCTTTTTCACATCAGATGTCCTTTCATCAGCTCTTGTAGTTATTTCTCTCTTATCTTCTTCTGCTAGAGATTTTTCTTCCTTGGCTTTCTTCTTCAATTCATTCATTTCACATAGTCTTACTACTTGATTTAAATATTCTCTTTTCAATCCTCTAACTTCTTCATTCAGTATATCATTTTTTTCCAGTAGGTCTATTATTACTGCATCACTTTCATTGAAATCTCCATCATGAAGTAATCCTTCATTATCTTCTTCTTGGTAAACTGTGTCATTTTTCTAAATAACCAATTCCTTTCCTTTCTTCAAGAATTTATTTAATTCCTCCCTTTTTGCTTCAAGCTATTACAATAAGATTTGTATGTCAAGCTTCAAGTTCTCAATGTTTTTTCCTATCTTGTAGGTCTCTATCTCCAAGATCTCAAATCTCAAGTTGTTAAACTCTTTCTACGAGAACTCTTCTCTGATACCAATTGTTGGAAGTATATTGAGAAAGAAAGATACTAATAGGGGGGGTGAATTAGGATCTATAGAACTTTTATCTTCTTGAAACAAATCAAGTGCATTCTCCTTTAACACATCTTACATCAACATCATGAATCATATAACCATAAAATAAAATTGATCTAACTATTCATCACATACATAAACATGAAAGTAAATGAAAACATGTAACACAAAAAAATTGGTTACCCAAAAACCCTCCAAGGTGAAGGTAAAACTTGGGTGGGGACGACATCCAAAAATCTTCACCACTGTAATAAGTGTTTGTTAAGGCTACAATGTTTGATCGCTTCTAGTAATCTACCCCATGAGGGGTCATTCCTGCTAAGAGATTACAAGAATTATTCAATCTTCCTTGATTAAAGGATTTAATCTTACAACTAAGTAAGAACTCTATTCAAATATTTGAATAGGCTTATTAGGACCACTCTGTCAAGAGATTTACCTTGATTCACTTGCTACAATGTATCATTACTTAATCCTTCAATTAGTACTATGATTCTATATTATGAATCTCCTCTTTATAGTTCTATTTTGATCTCCTTATTTGATAAAATCATTTATTTCATTCACTATTAGGTTTCTTATCTAATATCTACTTCTGGCCATCAAACATAGCCTCATTCACACATTCATTATATTCTTTGTTATCTCTTCATCTCTCTTGTTCTATATTGATTTAGGGTTTGAACCTTCCTTAAATAACCAAATAGAGAAGGTTCTAGATCCTAATCAAAAATCCAAATTTATCCCTTTTTTCACTTAGTCCTTCCATTTTTTTTGATTAGTTGATCACCTTAAATAGGGATTAATGATCTCTGACAAAATGCGTAAAACAACTCCTTAGTTTTCTCAACAATTATTAAATCATGTGTAGAAGTCAACCAAAATTATTTACATAAATGTGTGTTCCATTCCAAATGTATATAATAAAATATTTTACTCAACACTTGAATACCCTAGTGCTCAGTCATGACTAATACTTCTTGATATCACTCAGCTTTCTTCTGCTCAACATTGACTATGTAACTCGGCATGAAATAACTCTATTCAACTTGTTGTCTTCTAACTTTCTCAGAAATAATATCACTCATTTCATAGTAGGGTACTCAAAAACCTAAGAATTTCTTGCCTCATAAGGAAATATGATCAATTCCAAATGCATCATTCGACCTTCATTGAGTAGTTCAATCATAGTGATGACCAACCAACTTTTCCTAGGAAATGACTAAGTGTTTGACATTGATAATCAACATAACTTGGAGATCAAAAATCTATTTCTTTGTGGGGCCATCACTGGCCAATATAGAATGATGTACATGATATGGGGAATTTTGCATTTGAGTGGTCTACCATTGTTACCCTAGAGTAGAAGAGATATGGGGAGTTTGTAATGCCCCACCCGAAGATCCTTAGAACAAGGATAAAAAAAAGCCAATATATTATTTAAACTATCAATCATGGATTCAAACAAAATCAACATGTAACTGATCAAAAGATTACAATGGAAGACTTAACCCAACAATCCAAACAACCAATGATCTCCAAGCATCATTATTTACCAACTCATCCAACAACCAACTATGAAAGTCAAACAAACAAGAACACTTAATCTCCAAACTATAAATACCTAGAAAGTTTTGGAACCCAATAGAGTATCCAAAATTCCAAATCATGTTTCTTGAAAGTGTGCAAAATGGTTCCATGTATTCTACACAAGGAAGTACAAAATGCTAGACTTGTGTGAGTGAACACATGCTCGCGCAAGCAAGTATGATGCCCCACATGAGGAAACTCCCCTCCGCATGAGGAAAATCTTCTTCATGCATGGAAACACTCATCCACATGAGTAAACACTTCTCTATGCAAGGAAACACTCCTTCACATGAGGAAATACTCCTCTGTGCATGCAGACATTCAGCCACATGAGAAAGTACCTTGTCACACAATCTAGTACTTTCTCGCACAAGTAAACACTATTTTGCATGCAAGAGTATGTACTCTCGTGCAAGACTCTACCAAGGCTTGTGCAAGGGAATATTTTCTTGACATGAGGAAACACATCTCTAACACAAAAATGGATGATAGTTTACACAAAATATAGAAATAGAAGTATGATAAGAATAATTCCTCCACATCAGGGAGTAGCAAAAATATAGATACCAAGGTACAAACTCTCAAAAGCATAAAGGAGATTAAATATCTCTGCCATCTTATCCACAACATGTAATGTAGTCATGTGGAAAGAAACATCACAATAAACATAAATGTGCATAACTCAAATATCACAAGAAGGAAAGCACCAGAAATGAAGCCAACAAACTAAAAACAGTTGTGCTTGTTTCCTCCCAACCATAATGGCATCATGAGACCTTAAAGGCCCTAGCAATCCCATGAGCCTGAATCTCAAATTGCCAACAAGATAGTTGGATTTGTGTCATGAGATCATTCTTACCAATAACCATCAAATAACATCATAAGAACAAGTACATCCAACATGCTAATCTACCAATAGCATCACTAATCCAAAGCAGTGGTAAGAAACATCATCTAGAAAAATGATACAATATCATGATAAATGAATGCATCAAATAATATACTAATCATCATCTAAACATGATATCAAATGCATCCAAAGTAAAACATAAATTGCTAGAGAACATACTCTAGATACACTAAAGTACCAAGTGAATATCCAACATCGGCCTCAAACTAGAAATAGGCCATCTCTGTACACCAGTCCCTAGCAGTGGTATAGGTAGCTATGTCTCCCAACCATGTGATACCTATAGGCCCACTCATTTCATACTGATGGAGATAATGATCCAACCATAAATGCACAACACAATCATCCATGGCTAACACTCATGCTAAATACTATAGAGGATTGAAACTAAGATCATGAGACAATGCAATACAATAGGTCCTGGTCAGACACTCTATGGGTCTACTATGTAGGGACTCTAATGGAGAGTAGATCACTTGGCATCACAAAGCCCAAGATAAACATCATACGAAAACTTTCCCTTAGGAGGCCATCATGTTGTGTCCCCAGATGAAGCATGCAAACATTTGGCCCTCAAATAAACTTAATGGGCACATACCTTGAAGTGAGCCATACAGGTATGTAATATTTTCTTATCTTAGTTAATTACCCATGAATTCATTAGTTATCACTTATTAAAAACTTCTTCACATATACCTTTTTGAGATAGCTAAGGTTTATGAGAGAAGCCCCTCCACTTGTCTATCCTACATACCCATGCTTATCACATGATGAGTGCCCATAGGCAATGTAGTTTCCCAAACTAACTCCAATGAACATAACTCTACTGATAAAAATTGGGAGTTTGGTTCTCAAAAGAACACAACAAGTACATGTTCATATGCTCATGTATGGGCACACCAACTACATGAAGATCATAAACAACAAGGGTTGGATGAGAAACAATCAAAATACCAAGTATAAAAAGATCACTCTACGGACCTATATCCCAAAGTATAGATTCTACATAAATCCCAATAAACAATTAATCAACAAGCATCATGAACTCACTAAACTAGCCTAAATATAGGAGTATGGATTTTACACAAATCCCAATGTCCATGGAGGGGAAACATAACATGCAAGGAAACATGGAATACAATCTATTTCCACCATCCAGGGATACAATGCCAAAATCCCAAGAAAATATGGGTGGCCCAAAAAATGAGGCAAGAATAAAAGCCCAAAACTCAAAGTTCTTGGATAGCAACAAAATTGAAACCTCAATTCAAGAATAAGGTCACAAGAACAAGAGTCCAATAAAATTCACCAAATAGGCTTAGATTCCCAATCTAGAAAATCTAGTAAAAGACACAAGTCCATAAAATCCACTATGGAAACACGAGTTTGGATTTGAAAATAAAGTAGCCTAGAATGTCCTATAACCATTTTGATTCTAGGATCCTCATCATTAATGTAAGGGATACAAGATCAATTCTCTAAATAAGAAAAGTAAAGAATTGGTTAAAAACCCAGATGGCATGTAAAACTAGACAATACCAAAACACCAAAAACTAAAACATTTTAGAATTCAAAAAAATCAAAAAACCACTGATCAAAAAGTCCCAAACTAAGGAATATCAAATCAAATTTGACTTCCAAGCATCCACATAAAAATTGGCATCATAAAAGTGCCTAAATTTTCATTTATAATTTCATACGAAATAGAAATGCTCACCCCCATCCAACCTGGTGATATGAATGCATAAAAGAAAATGGGAACACCAGTTCTCCACTCCTTAACATTTAGAAACACAAAATAAAAGCAATAGAGTAAAATCTTTAAAACCAAAAAGCCCTACCTTGTAGCCAAGAGGGAAAAATGAGAAATACCACTGTAAAATAATGGGGATGCCGAATCAGATGAAACCATCATCATAGCGAAGAAATCTCGATATGAATCCAATGAGACTAACCTCACAACAATCCATCAAGCCAAACTCCCGTAATGAGAAAAATATTGATTTCTCACAAAAGGGTTTGGAGGAATTTTCTCCAAAACCACCAAATAGCAAAGTGAGATGTGAGAATAAAATCACTTTTAGCCAATATATGCACTTTTGCAAAGTGACATATTAATTATATTATTTCAATTATAAAGTCTAATTGGCTCCCTTAACCCAAATTAAATCAAGTGATTCCAATTGAATTGGAATCCAACTATGGAAAATTAGTTGGCAATAAAATAAAGATTAAAACAAATAATAAAAGTCCCTCTAACACATTAAACATCATTTGATTTAATCTTTTCCATGACCACTGCGGAATCTTAAATACACAGACACGTTCATGGGTCTAATCACATAATGCATTATGATTTTGAATTTACCAATTATTAGAGGATTAAAATGACATTAAAGATGCATTGTTCATACAGGCACGATATGGGCTCAACATGAAAGCTCTAATCACTAACTCCATGTACCACTGCCAGGGATATAAGTCTTGCACAATAAATGAATGCAATCAAGTGTAGATGCACAATAATAATAGTCAAAGTGACAATTATGTGAAATTGTGTAATTAAAGCCTCTAATTAATTTCTTTAAACAATCATTTAAATAGCCCATTTTGCATAAATTTCTAAAATGAACAAGGTACTTATCCATAGCACTATAACCAATAAATCCAACATGGACAATTCATCTCTAATTATTTAAGCATTTAATAATGGAATTAATAACAGTCGATAAACAACATAAAAAGGCACTTAAAACACATAAGTGAACATGGTCAATTACATGATTAACCACTACTGCAAGAACCTAGTGAAATATAATGGGATAATAATACACAATGCAATCTCTGCACACATCTCTGGGTAATCATGGAATGACATCATGATACCACATCAATCCTAGTAACCACTAGCACAAACCTTAGTGAAACCATCTAACACATCATAATCTCATAAATCAGCCATAAGCATAATCAATCCAACTGATACAATAACATAAATCTAATCACGCCTAAGGGTGTAGACCACTCATGGTCCCAATCATGATCACTCACAAAGAAAGATCACGAAGGTCGCATCCATCAGGATTAGTTATAGAAATCAAATGGGAGAGAAACTACATATTTGAAGTATGTTTAATGTGCATGAGGCCTTATTCTCATGGTTGGTCAAACAAAGAGGGGGAAACATGTTAGAAGGGGTGACATGTTGAAATAAGGTTGGGCATTGTATAGTGAACTGTCTCTGTGGTAACATCATAGAGAGGACCACATGGAGGGGATATTTGGAAGAGAGTGGGGAAGCATTATGGTGAATTCACTGTCTAGGGTGGAGTAGGATTCATTGATAGGAATCATAATAGTTGGGATTTGAACTGTGGAAATATGTGGAGAAACTACAAGAGTAGAGGAGAATGTAACAATGGGAGAAAAACTAATAGATTTTCCATGTTGAACTTGGCCTTTTGAAATAGAATGAGTGGAATTATCAAATAAATCATGTTAAAAATAATTACCAAAAGGAGTAACCAATTTGTGCAAACCTGAGAATAATTTCTCATTGAAAATAACATCTTGATTTTGAACCACCTTATGAGAAATTGGATCCCACAATCAAGAACCAAAATGGTCCTCACCATACCCCAGAAATACACATCTTTTAGATTTAAAATTCATTTTTTTCTCTTCTCCTTGGGAATGTAAACATAAGCATCACAACCAAAAATACACAAACAATGAAATTGAGTTCTTTTACCAATCCACCTCTCTTCTAGAATATCAAAGTCAAGATGAGATAAAGGAGATCGATTAATTAAATAAATTATAGTATTACACACCTCTGCCCAAAATTCCTTCCCCAAATTGACATTTGATAGCATACCTTGAGCTCCCTTCAAAATAATATGATTCAACCTCTTAGCTACAACATTTTCTTACCATGATCTACACAAAAACTATCAAATTTCAAAGAGAAAAACTCACCACCATTACCCATTAGTAGACATTTAATTTTCTTCCCAATTTGATTTTCCACCATAGCCTTAAAAATTTTAAATTTTAAAAATACTTTTGATTTCTTATTTAGCATATAAATCCATGCTTTGTGAGTGCATACATCAAGATCCATAAAAAAATAATTATCACCACCGATATAAGTTATCTTTATATAACCAAAAACATTGGAATGCACAAACTCTAATGGAGAAGTTTTCTTCTCATGAAATGTCCTTACAAATTTGGTTTGATTTTTCTTACCATAAAGACAATGCTTACAAAAATCCAAATCAATTGATCTAAGACTTGGGAGTTGATCTCTTATGCCAAATTTCAACATTACTATTTGCAACCACCATGGTTGCTCCCACTTTACCATTGCACTCTAAAGTATAAAGGCTTCTAGATTTCTTTCCTTTAGCTAAAAGTAATTGACCTTTTGACACTTTCCAAGAATTGAAATCAAAATTAACATTGTAGCCTTTTGCATACAATTTCCAAAATTTGATTATGGTTAAGTGTAGGAACATGCTTAATATCTTTTAAAAGCTAATGACTACCATTTTTTATTGACAATAAAATATCCCCTTTGCCAAAAAATATTAAATTATTTGTTATCCCCAAGAAAAACTTTACCAAACATATATTCCTGGTAATTTGTGCATGCACTCTGACATGGAGTAGCATGAAAAGATGCACCAAAATTAAGAAACCATGAACTTGCATTCATGTCACTAGTTGTAAGTACCAAAACATTGTCATCTTTAATAGCTACAGTATTGGCAATGACATTTATTACTTTTTTTTCAGCCTTCTTATAATTCCAACATTGCTGCTTTCTATGCCCTTCTTTACCACAAACTAGCAAGTACAATTTCTTCCTCGAGACCTAGAGTGTGATTTGATCTACCTCTTCTATTGTTGTTATGCCTACCTCTTTCACAACTTCTACCTCTATTTATTCTGCTCATAGCTATTAGTGAGTCATTGGAAGAGGGTTCTTGGTGCTTTGTTTACATTTCTTCACTAAGTAGTGTGACTGCAACTTGTCAAATTTCAACTTATCCTTGGTTGTTGTTGAAGTGCTCACAACTATTACTACACCTTTAAGCTGTTTGAAAGTGAACATAATAGTAAAATGGCTTTTATTTAATCATCTAAAGGTATACCAACTAAAATGAGCTTAGCAACTAATGTATTGAACTTACTTAAATGATTTGACATCGCATCCTTTTCTTTCATTTTTAGATTATATAACTTCTTCATTACAAAAAAAATATTTTGGTGCTAAAGGTATCTCATATAATAGAATTAATTTCTCAACCATCTCTCTTATTGTCTTCTCACTTGAAATGTTAAACAAAAAGTTACTTGAGAGAGATAAGAAAATTGTTGTCCTTTCTTCCAAATCTATTTTATGCTAATCTTCATCTGTCATAAACCCTTTGCCTTTTGCTTTACCAAACAATGCAAGTTGTAAATCCTACTTGATAAGCAAAGACTTAATCAGTTTTCCATAGTCCAAAGTTTTTTCCAAAATAAGTTAAAATTTTCTATTTGTCTACCTCAACCATGGCACCTGCAAATCTTCACCAATTTCCAAAAAATAAAATGAACTTAACCAGTTATGATACCAATTGTTGAGCTTAAAGAAAAATGTTGAAAATGAAAACAAAATCTAAAATCTAAACTAGACAAAAATGCAAAGATAAGACAAAATTTTATTGTGGCTTATCCAATTTTGATGTACTATATCTAATCTTCAAGCAAGGAAATTTCTCTTATTTAGATGATTTACAATAAAATAATACAACAACATCAAAACTATTTTTTTCCATTTTTAGCCGCATTCAATAGAAGACGTAAAGTTAGAGAAGAGGAAGAGTCAACAATGATTGGACCACACAATCAGAACTGTTACATATCTTTTTGTCAGAACCATTACATATTGGACCTAAGGTGCCAATTTTGTTCTTTTCACTAGTTCTATTTCTTTAATACAATGTTTCTAGTGTTGAGAAGGGTTTTATAAAATTTGAACTAAAGACAAAGTCATTAGATTGAGCTAGCTTAATAGCTAGCTTATAGAATATAATGATAATTTTGTGAATAATTACATTACACGTAAATTAGGCCTTAGAGTTAATTTAAAGTTAGAGGTTGAAGTTAGTCACCATTTGTCTTTGAAGAATTATATAGATGCTCAATGTAATGGGGAGGTTGAATCTTTATAGTAATTTTTTACACAAGGAGCTCCAATCTTTAGGTGCCTTCATCAAAATGCTACTTCTTGGTGAGAACTATTAATGTTAGTTGATTATAACTCAAGGATACTTTCTATTGTAATCCATGATTTTTGGATGTTTCAGCAGTGACTTCAACTTTAACTAATGTTTTAGTAGCAAGCACTAATTTCACCATTCTAAACCATTTGTTCACCTAATTTTGTCATACATATATGTAGTGGTTTCATTATTATATAAAAAATGCATCAATTGCATTTTATAAGCAATATTTTCATTATAGAATAGATACCAATTTTCTCTATTTTTTTGCATGCTCTATGTTATCATTTTCCAACAAAGATAGATTGTTTCTTTTTTCTTAGCTAGATCAATTGCAAAATTTTACTTGATATAAGAGCTTAGAGAGCTAAAAGAAGTATTTTTTTTGTAGGTACAACATATCAGAGTTTGAAAGAATGGAGTTTTTAACATTTTCTCTTCCTATGTCATATGATTATTTCAAATCGAAGCCACCAATTCTACTTAGGCCTACAAGTAGAGGGTTGTACCAAAAATTTAGGATATTAGAGGTTTGACCTAATTCTATATTAGAGATAGGTGAAGATTATGTTCTCTTCGCATGGATCTTGCCTTTCTTTTTTCTTTAATGACATTTTTTTGTGGATCTGTCATGCCTCTTTGTGTGAGTGATTTCTAAACTCCATAGTTGACCAAATATATAAATGATTGATACTTAAATTTTCAATCAGCATTATATTTCTGAATGATTGATTAGTGTAGTTAGGGTCACTTGTACAAAATCATGTGTTAGCTACATCCTTAATGATATGTATTTTGCCTCTATTTTATATCTATACTTTGTTTGAGAGAGCTAGGAAAATTATTGTCTACTGTATTTTTGATTTCATTGAGAGATTTTTTATCTTTGTTTTACATATGTTCATTGTTCAAGTAGTGTCATTGGAGGCACTCATGTAGATTGATCCAAATCTTCATCTCGGTTTCAGATGAGGTTCTTCATTTAGCCTTGGTAGTTATGATTCGATTGATGTCCACAATATGTGTAATGTCACAGAAGAATTTCTCTCTCTAGATTTTGAGGGGGGGTTTATTTGCACTTTCCTCATTTCATCATTAGCTTCTATTCTCCTTAGTTAGAATTAAGGGGGGTGTTAGTGTTAATAATTCTAAAATTATGTTGACCTTTTGTTTGGTGTGTGATTTACAAATGTTAAGTGATGATCCGCATGAATCATGTGTTAAGTCCAACTAAAGCAGAACTGTGCTTAGTGTTTGATTGTATTTCCATTGTAATTAACAATTTCAATGATGGTTTTCATCTTTCTATGTCATGCATTGATTTGTTATATAAATCATGCAATATTGTAATAATCTATTACGGAAAGCACAATGTAATCAATACATTTTTTTCATGTAACAATAGAATTTCTCTCTATAGATTTTTAAGGGGGTTTTATTTCCACTAGACTTTCACTCGTATCTCCTTTCTTTCGCTAGTTTTATGTTCTCCTCAATTAGAATTAAGGGGGGGTGTTAATGCTAGTTAATTCTAACTCAACGATACTTTCTATTATGATCCATAATTTTGAATGTTTTAGTGGTGACTTCAACTTTAACAAATGTTTTAGCGACGATCAATAATTTCACCATTCTGACCCATTTTTTTGCCTAGTTTTTACTATACATATATACAGTGGTTTCATTATTATATAAACAATACACCATTTGTAAGAAATATTTTCATTATAAAATAGATATCAATTTCCTCCATTTTTTTGCATACTTGGTTTTATCATTTTCCTACAAAGATGGATTATATCTTTTTTCTTAGCTAGATCTATTACAAAATTTTACAACTACAAAAATTTAAAAATTTACAAGAACTAAAAAGCTTAATTTAATTTTTGGTAGAAAATTTAATTTATCAATGGATAATTTGTTTACGTATCAGATCTAATCATCCAAGTTTTCATAGAATTTGAATGTGCCTTGATAGAAATCTACAAAGATATATCTGGATTTATGGTCTCATAGTTTAAATTTGATATAATTAAAAATAATTTATTTAGGTTTTGAAAAATTGAAGATGAAATTAATTTTTCTACTGGGTAATTGGTTTGCACTTATTTGACAATTGGGTTGTTATTTTCATCCAAGATTTTAGGTATATGTTAGTGTTAACAATTCCAATGGTTAGATTAGTCAGACTTGATGGTGATCCTCCACTTTTGACATTGACTTTTCCCAAACTAATGTTATTAATTAGATAGTCTGTTGTTAACTACTCATGCATGATTGAGGATGACTAAAACTCTTCACCATAATTTGTTCCTATTAAAGATGGTTTCAATTTGTATAAATCATGCATAATGTAATCATTATTATCAATGAGAAATGGCACACTATAGTCAATAAATTTTTTATTGTGAGAATCTTTATTTATTTATTGTTCAATTCCCCAATTATTATTTCTTTTTCTTTTAGTTAGATCCTAAAGTTGTAGAAAATTTTACATGGTATCGGATCTTAGACAGATGGAATAAGAAGCCTTATTTTTGTAGGTACAACATATCAAAGCTTGAAAGAATGGAGTTTTCAATCTTTTCTATTCCTATGTCATATGTTTATTTTGAATGGAGGCCATCAGTTCTACTTAGGCCCATAAGTAGAGGATTGCAGAGAAAGGTAAAGCTCATGCTCACTTCACATGTGCCTTGCCTTCTCTTTCCCTATACTGATGCAATATTTTTGTGGATCAATCATGCCTCTTTATGTGAATTCTTCTTTGGTTCCATGGTTGATCAAATTTATGGACATCTAGCACCTATATTTTCAATCAAAAATTTATTCTTGCATGGCTATGTAGCACTGCTAGAGTCACTTGTACAAAATCATGTGTCATCTGCATCCTTGAATGATAGATTTTTTTCCTTTATTTTCCATTTTTTTTTTTTAGGGAGCTATGCAGATTACTCTCTACTATATCTTTGATTTATTTGACATATGTTTTGCCTTTATTTTTCATCTCCCCATTATTCAAGTAGTGTCATTGGGGACACTCATGTAGACTGATCTTGATCATCTTCTCAGTTCAAAGAAGGTTCTTCATTCGGCACTATGGTGGTTATCATTTGATGGATATCTGCAATTTTCTTGTCATAATGACCTTCTTTCCTTTTTTTTGCATTGTTTTTATTTTTCCTACTTGGAATTTGGGGTTGGGGGGGGGGGGGGGAAGGGGGGGGAGAGGGGGGGGTGGGGGGGGTGGTGGTGGTGTTAGTGTTAATAATTCCAATGGTCAAATTAATTCAGTCTTGATGGCAATCCTCCAGTTTTGACAATGACTTTTTCCAAACTAATGTTGTTAATTAGATAGTCTCGTGTTAACTGCTCATGCATGATTGGTGATAATTGAAACTCTTCACTGTAATTTTATCCTGTTAAAGGTTGATTCAATTTGTATAAATTCTACATTTTGTAATCATTATTATCAATGAGAAAGAGTGAAATGTAGTCAATAATTTTTTTTTGTGAGAAGCTTTATTTCTTTCCTATTCAATTTCCCTATTATTATTTCTTTTTCTTATAGCTAGATCCTAAAGTTGTAGAAAATTTTACAATATCACTGTCAAGTACATATGAAGAAGATTGTATTTAATTCTAAACTTAGAGCCTCATTTTTTGTATTTCATAGATATGCATAGAATGAATTTAATACGGAGCTTGCTTTCACCTTCATTTAGACCCGTCGACAATGACATAGGATTCTTTGGCATACTTTTGTCAACAATATTTAAGGTGCACATTAAAAGTAAATTGTAAAATATTATTTTGCTTTCTATTAATACTAAATATCATTAATAGTGATGAGTGATGCAATATTCTTATGACACATATCTTTTAGTCAAATTTATGATAAGTCATTGTTATAGCATTAAGGAATTGGATATATATATATATATATTCAAATAACTTACTCATCTAATGTAGGAAGCTTGTATTTAAGCATATGTCTAAATAAGACTTTCACAAATTTAATATATAGAAGTACTCAAAATCTATTATTAATATTAAATATATATTTTTAATTTTTATTATTTATTTTATTTTTATTTTTAGAATTGATATCTAAATCATTAATTAAATATTGATAAATAAAATATTCTATATTAAAATTCTTGAACTTTTTGAATTGATAAGTAATAATATTTTAAGTCAAATTAATTTTTATTAGTATTTAAAATTTTAAAACAACTTTTCTTAAAATAAAAAGAAATGATTTATGAAATATTATAAGTGAAAAGTCACATTTTTTAATTAAAAAGAAATCTATCATGTTAATTGCATCATATTAAAGTCTAAATAGTGGTAGCAATGGAATTAGTAATTTGTCTAGTTTATGGAATGCATATATAAGTTTAAATAGTGGTAGCAATGGAATTAGTAATTTGTCTAGTTCATGGAAAGCATATATTGTTTGACATTTCTTTGAGCAAAAAGACATGGTGTAATGCATGGATATTGAAGGTTTACTTGACCCATGTTACATGCCCTTCTAATTTATTTTCACACCTTGATAGGTACGTCAAATAATCTCAAGATCTGTGTATCTTAGCTTACGTCACTACTCAATAGCATGTACACCTGAGATACTTGTTTGTTGACTTCTTTAATTATTTTAACAAAAAATCCTATATGTTATGAAGAATATGGACTATGAGCTTGACTATTCAAAGGCTGGTCATATTTTACCCTTCAATACTTGGTATATAGATCATTTATAAAATTACTATATAAAACAATAAAAAGTCTAATAAATCCATGATTCCTTACATATCAAGTGAGTATTTACACCTTTATAGGCAATGGAAAGGAATTAAGTTTGTATGAGTAACTGGGAAAGTTTTCTCGAGTTTAGAACATGTTAAATCCTTCACTACTCAAGATCAAAAATAATATAAGATTAATGAGAATGCCCTAGACATACTATCTCAAGAAGGTATGTCAAAAGCCACTAGAAATGTGATAATCATTCTTTGAGACTCAAAGGATCAAGTAGATATCACATGCAAAGGTTATGATAAGGCTTTATGTCAAGCCACGAGACAAAATATTGGTAGTCTATAAAAGAGAACTAATGATCGCATACATCAAGGTTATGAAGGATTAGAATGAAATGACCAAAACCTTGATCAAATAGTTTATAGAGCTTGTATGATTATTTTATCTCAAGGTTTAATTTCACTTGTGTTATATTTACAAGACTAGAGTAGCCACCATTCTATTTTCCCCTTTATGTTTCAATTGCTATAGCAATATCTTGTCCACTTTAAAAATTGTGCATTCTTAGATCCTTTGAAATTGGACACCCTTCATTGTGCCTCTAAAAGAGTAAGTTAGAATGTCAATGTTTGTGGAAGAAAGCCAAGAAATGGTACAAAATGAT
Source organism: Cupressus sempervirens (assembly GCA_028749045.1). Lineage (NCBI taxonomy): Eukaryota > Viridiplantae > Streptophyta > Pinopsida > Cupressales > Cupressaceae > Cupressus > Cupressus sempervirens. The sequence goes on along the minus strand of CM053785.1, from coordinate 1,004,891,980 downwards.
AATTAGTAGTTAGATCCGAACATAACTTCTTATATATATATATATATATATATATATATATATATATATATATATATATATATATATATATATATATATATATATATATATATATATATATATATATATATATATATATATATATATATATATATATATATACATATTTGGATAATACTAGGAAAACTATTTGTATAGTTTGAATCATGAAGATTTATAAAAAGTAACCCAAGTTCATGTTATGGATAGACACTTAGAGAGAACATTATATTTTAGAAGATAATACATAATCCAAGAATTATTTGAAGAGGGTAGGAATACTATGATGTCAAATAAAGTGCAAAGGAGCTCATAACATTTATATGAGTTCAAAAGGATATAGTACAATTATAAATTTTGTGAACAAGGATAAAATAATAGAAATTATCTAAGTATAGTGAATATGAAGGCCATTTAGATTCACGTGTCAATTAATTGAGAAACAATACTTTTTATTCATATCGAGAAACAATATAATAATCTACACAACCCAAAACATGCGTAAAGGTTAGTAAAGAAGGTGAAGATCTATTTGAGCTACAAAGTTTTCTTCTTGAAAAATGAATGATGTGCATGATGATTAAAGCATGGACAACAACCTATCATATACTTACATTCATTGTTGATGATAGTGAAATGACTTTTCATGATAGTCCTCTTAAAGATAGTTTCAAACGAGAAATCATCTCATGAAATGGTAGTATTATCATAAAACAAAGGGCTTTGATAAAGGATTATAAAAACTTTAACTAAGATAACAAATAGGGGTAGTTAGGTATGATTATTTAAATGGGCATAACAGTAATGGAGGATATAGTCAAGGAATTGTAACCACTAAGTATTCATCTACAAGTGGAATCAATAATGAAGATGAGTAATCTTTGAAGTTTCATCCAAAACTATTTATAAATAATAATTGCACCCGAGAATTATTCAAATAGAGATTGAAGAAGAGGGTATATGATGCCCTAAGCTCTAGAATTGTCTCAAAAATCCATAGTTGAGGATCTCAAAATTCTTGTGAATGGATTTTTGGTTGAGATGAACTAAAGTATGTAAGGGACAACTAAAGTTGAATAGTCATGTGAAAGAGAATTCGACTAAAATAAAGCAACATTTTTATTGTGATGAATAAGATTAACCTAAGGAATTAACAATAATCAATTGAGTTAAAGAATAATTTAAATAAAGAAAGAAAAACAAATATTTGCAAGAACAATCAATTAACATGTATTAATATTTAGTGTTTTAATCTAAGGATAATTTACAATCTAGTAAGTGAACTCTAGATATTATGGTACATACATTGTGATGAAAAAGAAATTTACAATCCTAAAAGGTTACTTTCAAATTATTATAAGATTTTTCAAGCATTTTTTTATGAGCTAGTATGACATACATATGGATAAATATTTGCACTAGAATCATTGATGATGAAAATGAAAATTTATTATGAAAGGAACATTCATTGGTGAAATAATGTTTCATCAAAAGGATATCCCTAGTTTAAGTCAACATAATGAATAGTAGAAAATGGTCTTCTATAGTGAAGAAGGTTTTGCTTATAGTAAACTTTTGAAAAATTCATAAGGTACATATAATAGATAAAGCAATCCATAAGTACATAGTATCCAATTCATGGTGACTGTCAAAGGTACCTTGCATATAAGCTTAATTTTGTACGTGTACAAAAAGACAAATGAAAAAGGAAGGAGCTTTCTATGATAGTGTTAAGGTTGTTCTAAACCCCCAAAATAGGAGGTCCAAGTACATGATAGGATCAATAACATCATGAAAAGGAAGCAATGGGTCCATCATGACAATGACATTAGGTTTCGAAATTAGTCTCTAAGACCAATAATGTGTGAATATGTGCTTGTTCAAGAGAGAATAAATGATACAATTCATAGTGTTATCCATGAATAATTGAGCATTATGTGTTGGTGTAATTAAATATTCACTAATTACACAATAAATTGATGATGACAATGACATTATATGTTGGAATTAGTCTCTAAGACCAAGCATGCATGAAGACATGATCATTCAAGAGAGAAAAAATGACACAATTCATAGTGCTATCAATAAATAATTGAGGATCGGGTATTGGTATGCTTAAATATTCACTAATTAAACTTTAATTAAGTTTTTTTCCTAAAATTATGCATTCAATAATAGTTTTCATAATAGACACCCAAGAGTTTGCACCTTTAATTAGGGCCATATGATAGAAGTCTAATGGTCAAATAAAAATTTAACTGATAAATTAGAGAAATAAAAAATTTTAAAAGGAACAAGGTGACACAAAGAATTTAGCATTGTTCACCCAACCTTTAGAAACATCTACCAAGTAGATAGTCCAATTTTTTTATCTAATAAATCAAACTAATTGCAATCTTTAATGTTGTTGCAAGATGCTACCAAATTCTCATATATATATAAAAATAGGTTTAGAATATGTCATATAATAGAAAAATAACTCTTTCAACTCATTTTTAAGATAATAAAAAGTTGGTTGAACCCCTTGACTTTCACTTGGAGGTGCTTCCCCCACAGCCCTATTGAACTATTTTGGAGAAAATTTCATTGATAACAGTGAGTAAAATATAATTTCTCATTCTAATTATGCTCCACATAACAACATACATGATGTAGTAGAAATTGTACTTTAAGAAATGATATTTTTTATCATATTATACTTTATGTATGAGATTAACTTTTAGTGTATTTGTAACCACATTATCATCCCCTAAATGCTTCACACACATCATTCTATAATGGAACTAAAATACTCATAGGGCATCATGGTGTTAGAAATGCTTTAGAATAACTGAGAGGGGGGTTGAATTAGTTATTCAAGGTCTAAATGTCCAATTCAAACTTTTTCATCAAGTAAAGTGTGCCCATCAAACTATTCATTCATCCAAGCTTAAAATTTTCTAATTTAGCAAGTTACTATAAATCAACATGCAGGCATAACATATGAAGAATCAACACATAACACAATGATTTACATGGAAACCCAATTTGGGAAAAACCACCAATAACATGCTACTCAATTTTCACTCTTTTGAAGTGATGCCCTGTGAAAGGCCTGCCCTGTTAAAGGCTACAACACACTGTTAAATGTGACCTAGTTAAAGGATTTAACAACCCTGTTAGAAGTGGGCCTGGTTAGAGGACTTTAGGACATTCACTAGTAATGCCACCCTATTAAAGGATTTACAAATGGCTATTAAACCAACCTAAGTCCATAGGATTTTACCCTATCTAATACAATCACAAGAGAGTAACAGTAAGGGGTTTTGACCTAATTACAATTCACAACTCATCTTGCAGATTTCAGATCATTGTTTAGCTCTTCACAATTTTCCTGGCTTTTAGTCTCTGTAGCTCTAACAGCTTGCCCTCCTTTCAAGCTTTGTCTCCTTAAGTCTTTATGCTCGATATGCCAGTGCAACCCTCTCTTTCTGACTACTTATTGAAGCAGAGTCCCTATGTTCTATTCTTCATTCTCCTTCTGATGTCTTCCCCTTGACACCCTTCAACCACTTCACAATTTGGCACACCAACAACTCTTGCTTCTTTTCTTATGATTCCTTAAATAGAAGTCTGGAATTGCTCTTCCCACTCGATTCTTCCCTCCTTTAATTTCAATTCAAATGGGTTAGGTAGGATTCATTGAATCTAACCCACATCTTGAAGAATCCTCGTGAATTCACTAAAAAATGGTTTATCTAAATTTCTATACCACTAGCTCATCATCCTTATCCTCCATCTAGTTCACAAAATTCAAGGCAACAAATTTGTCAACTCAGATTTGGCAAATCTTTGACATTTTCAATAATGCAGCAACTCGGAACTATTGAAATTTTGGTGCTTGACACATACTGTGTTACTTGGCATCAACTACATTTTACTGATGCTCGACCCATACTATGGATTCACTCGACATCCACTAATTTTTTCTGATGCTCAACACCTCTTACTTTTCTCAGCACCTAAACACACTTGGCTCCTTCTATATTACTTGGCACACACTAAATTTTTTTTTGTTCAGCACTAACTAATAATTTTCTCGGCTTGAACTAGCTTGCTTAGCAATCACTAATGAACTTAGTTAAGCTTTGCAGTCAACCTTGTTACAACTTAAACTTCTAAATTTTCTAACTGTGGCCAACCTTTGTATCTTCAAGTATATTCTTAATACATCATTTTACCAGTGTCTTGACTAATCCTTGCACTTTCATTACAGAACCATAACTCAACCTTTCCCTTAGGTACTCTTATTACATCTTGTTGATTAAATCATATTCATCAATAAACTAAGTGATAGTACATAGATCTTTATAAGCAATTGTCATTCCAGCAGTTAGCAGGTTTGACATCAATGAAAAAATAATGATTGAAAATATTCTTTAGTAACAATCTCCCTCTTTGCAATCAATCTTCTTCAATGATCTTTTCAATTATATTTCCAACAATCTCCCTCTTTGGCATTGATGGAAAACCAAATTGATCAACCATCAAACGAAACTATTCAACCAAGTTGTCAAAATTCTAACTAGGTTAGAACAGTAAGTCAAATTAAGTCAAATGCCAAAATTAAATCTTTATTCAAAATTATTTATTATCAATAGTATAAACTAGCTTATGAGTCCCTTTGAATTCTTTGCTGATAAACTTTCTTCTGCCTCTGAGCTACTATTTCATTTTTCATAATTGTACATTCTTTATCTTTCTGCTACACCTAATCCTCCATATGCATTGATCATGTTTTAGTATTTTAGTACTTCTCTGTCTATCCATAAATCTGATCTATTTTGTTTTGTTACTTCTACCTCAGCTGTTGATCAGTCAGCTATTTCTCCCTCTTTGACAACAATGCCAAAGACATGTTATCTCAGCATCTTATCATGCAAGTGTAGCATTTGTAGGTACTTCTAATTTCTCCCTCTATCAACTTTCTTGTGACTGATTTGGAACTACATCACTTTTAATTACTTTAGGCAAAAATCCTAAAGTAAGTATCCTCTGCATCAATGTGTAATATTTCAACAATCAAGTAATTTGATGTAGGGTAGCCTTGCTTTTGCTTCAAGTAGCCTTGGCTAAGGGTATCGCCCCTAACTTACCTCTAGGATACTGAAAAGTATCTTTAGGTAATGATTTTGTAAAGATGTCAACAATTTTTTCCTTTGAACTGACATATTCCATCCTCACTTGCTTATCTTCTACCAATTCTCTTACATAATGATACTTAATTGCAATATGATTTGTTTTGGCATGCATCACAGGATTCTTTGATATGTTGATGGCACTTGTATTATCACAATAAAGTATCACAGGTTCAATTACCTCTTCCTTCATACCTTACAACAAATTTTTGATCCATACAATATTAGTGCAATTTATAGCAGTTGCAAGATATTAAGCTTCTGCTATGACTGTGAGGTTCAATTTTGCTTTTTTCTGGTTCAAGTAACCAATCTTTTCCCTAAGAAAAGTGCTCCTGCATTGGTTTTTTTTTTTATCATCAATATTACCTCCCTAGTCCACATCAGTGTAGGCTCTCAACTCAAACTTTTCACTTCTCTTGTAGTACAAACCAATGTCATCAGTTTCTTTTAAGTACCTCAGTAATCTCTTTACTGTCATCAGATAATTTGCTCTTGGATTTGTAGAAAAGCTTGCCACTATTCCAACTACTAATGCAATGTATGGTCTACTATGTACAACATACTGTAGCTTTTCAATCATTGATCTATACAATGTCTAATTCACTTCAGCTAACTCATCATTCTTGGATCACTTATGTCCTATTACCATTGGTGTACTGATTGGTTTTGAGTCTTCCAATCTAAATGTCTTGAGTATCTCCTTGATGTATTTTGATTGGATCACAAATATTCCATGCTTCAGTTGATGTACTTGCAATCCAACAAAAATTTTGATTTCTCCAAACATTGACATCTCAAACTCATGTTTCATTTGATCAGCAAAATCTTTGCATAGAGCATCTTTTCCTCCAAATATTATATCATCAACAAAGATTTTAGATATCAAAATGTCTTTACATTTTTTAGCTTTGATATATAGGTTGTTTTTGTCATCTGTTCTCTCAAATCCTATCTTCACAAGATATTTGTGCAGTCTCTCACACCATGCTCTAGGTGCTTGCTTCAAACCATAGAGTGCTTTATGTAGTTTACAAACCATATCCTTGTTGTTGCCATCAACAAATCCCTCTAGTTGTTCTATGTAGACTTCCTCTTCTAGTATACCATTTAGAAAAGTAGACTTCACATCCATCTGATAAACTTTCAAACTTTTGTAAGCAACATATGCAAGCAGTTTTCTTAATCCTTCCATTCTTGCAATAGGGGAAAATGTTTCTCCATAGTCCAGTCCTTCTTCTTGTGCATAGCCTTTGTAAACTAGTTTGGCCTTGTTTGTTGTTATATCACCATTCTCATCAAGTTTTTTCCTAAAGACCCATTTGGTACCAATTACATTCTTGTCAGCTGGTCTAGGAACTAGAGTCCAAGTTTTGTTCTTTTCAATCTAATCTATCTCCTCTTTCATAGCTTTATTCCAATTATCATCTTGTAGTGCATCTTTCACTATTTTGGGCTCAATCTTACTCAGTAGACAAGATTCATTCCTTAGTCTATTCCTTGTCATTGGTCTTTCATCCTTGTCACCAATTATTTGTTTAGTAGGGTGATGTCTTCTCAGATATTTGGCTAGTCTTGGTTCTATTCTTCTTTCCATGTTTGGTCCTTTAGCTTCAAAGTCACTTTGCTCATCACCTTCTAGTATTTCATCATCTCTTTCATGTATACTATTTTTAGAGTCGAAATGTGCATTTTCTTCATTCTATAACTTGGCTTCTGAATGCAACTCCACATTCACTGGCTATGACTCAGCTAATATTGAAATTTTTTGTTGATTTCCAACTTGATTGACAACTTCATATTCAATAGGCATTCCTTCATAGAAGTATACAAAAGATTTATAATCTTTTGATTTCTTAGATTCATCAGCTTAGACTTTTGCAAGCTCATCAAGATTTACATTTGCACTCTCCACAATCTTGTTAGTGTTAGTATTCAAACACTTATATACCTTACTTCTAGTGGAGTATCCAAGGAATATGCCTTCATCACTTTTTACATCAAACTTTCCATTTCTAGTATCTTTAAGAATATAACATTTGCAACCAAATACTTTTAAATGTTTAACATCAGATGAGTGACCATACCATAGTTCAAAAAGTGTTGCATTTGTTCCTTTCTTGACTTGAACTCGATTCAGGGTGTAGATTGCAGTACTTACAACTTCTCTCTAGTACTTTAGAGCAACATTTTTCTCCATCATTAAGGTTCTAGCACATCCTAGCACTAATCTATTCCTTCTTTCAGTAATACCATTCTGTGGGGGAGTTCTTGGTGCTGATGTTTTCCTTTTGATACCTTTATCATTGCAAGATATCTCAAATTTTGTTGATGTAAACTCTCCTCCTCTATTTGATTTTAAGCACTTCAGACCTCTTTCTTGTTTCTTTCTCAACTCTAGCCAAATACCACTTAAACAATTGAAATGAATCATATTTTTGTTTTAAAAACATGGCAGTGATCATCCTGGAGTAGTCATCTACAAATAGCATTATGTATCTGTCTCCTTGGTAGCTTTGTACTTGTATTGGACCACATAAGTCTGTATGGACAAGTTCTAGTACTTCTTTAGAAGTGTATGTTTTGCTTTTGAAACTGGATGTAGTCATCTTTCCTAGTTGACATTGTTTGCACATTGTGTTTTTATGTTTCTTCAGCTTAGGGAAGCCTCTGACTTTCTTCTTTTTGCTGATGCTAATCAGATTATCAAAGTTGACATGACACAGCCTTTTATGCCACAACCATACATCATCAAGTCTAACAAAAAGATAGGTTGCATCTTCCATATCTAGGTAAAAAAAGTTACTCCTAGTTTGTTCACCTTTTTCCTATCATATTTCTATCAGTATCATAGATTTTGGCAGTTTTGTTTCCAAATTCTACTTTGCAACCTACATTGCCTAACTATGATACACTCAACAAATTGTAGTTCAGTCCTTCAATATAGTATGCATTATCACATGAAATTTTCTCTGTAAGTTTAATAGAACCTTTTCCTTTGATTTGAAATGGAGCATCATTACCAAATCTAACACTATTTCCATGATATAGGGTAATGAACTTACGTCTATCTCTTGTCATGTGATATGAGCATCCATTGTCTATGATCCACTTGTCATTCTTATTCACAAAGGTTTCTAGTGTTGTTGCTTCATCTTCATCTAATTCATCCTTCATGGCTACGTAGACTACTTCATCATCATTCTCATCATAATCTTCTTCAACAATATAGCATCTTTTTCCTTTGTCCTTGTAATCTTTGCTATCATCTTCTCTTTTGTTCTTGTACTTGTTTCATTCTTTATAGTTCTTCTTTTGTGTATACCTTGCAGCAATATGTACCACTTCAGTGCAATTAAAACAAATGATAGATAGTTTACCTTTGAATTTACCTTTGCCTCTATGAAATCTCCTAGCCAATAATGCTTCCAATTGTTCTGCATCCTCTTCATCTGTGTTGTTGTCACTAGATGCATGCTTTCCTTTTCTACTATTTTTCTTTGATCTCACCTCCTCAGTGTCTTTCAATGCTAGCTTGGCCTTGAAAGTAGATTCAAGGTTCTCTGGTCTATAGTTATCATAGTTGGACAACACAAATGCAGTAAGTCATCCCATTATACCTTCAAAGGTTACTATTTATCCTAGTATACACCTTAGTTCTTGGATGGCTGAAACTCTAATAGCATAGATAGGGAGCATAGTTCTTAAGTATTTTCTATTCACAGTATCATCTTCCAATTGACCACCTAAACTCCTTATTGCACTTACCACTTCTTTCATTCTAGTAGCATATTGTGCAACATTCTCACCTTCCTCCATTTTCATGTCATCAAACTTTCCTCTAAGGCTTTCTCTTTTTTCTCTTTGAACATTCTAATCTCCTCCATAGATATTTGATAGTGATTTTCACATTTTGAATGAAGTGTCACAACCTTTGATGTCATTAAATTTAGCATAGCTGAGTGCAAAAGAAATTTCTAGCATTGTCTAATTATGCTCCTTCCTTTTATTCAAATCATCTACAGAGAGGGATCCAGTTCGGTCTACATGTTCCATTCCAATTGATATTTTTGCACAATCACCTATTGATCCAAAGTGCAATTTCATTAATCTTTTCTATGTAGTGAAGTTATCTCTGTTGAGCTTGGGAACTCTCTTGGACATCTTGATCTTCTTGCTTCTAGTACCTTTAAACTAAATCAGTAGATGGCTTTGATACCAATTGTTAGAAATTTTTTAGAATAACTATGAGGGGGGGTGAATTAGTTATTCAAGGTCTAAATGTCCAATTCAAAAAAATTCATCAAGTGTACCCATCAAACTATCATTCATTCAAGCTTAAACTTTTCTAATCTAGTAGGTTACTGTAAATCAACATGCAAGCATAACATATGAAGAATCAACACATAACACAGTGTATTACATGAAAGCCCAATTTGGGAAAAACCACCAGTGACATGCTACTCAATTCTCACTCTTCTGAAGTGATGCCCTATGAAAGGCTTGCCCTGTTAAAGGCTACAACACACTATTAAATGTGACCTGGTTAAAAGATTTAACCACCCTATTAGAAGTGGGCCTGGTTAGAGGACTTTAGAATATTCACTAGGAATGCCACCCTATTAAAGGATTTACAAATGGTTGTTAAACCAACCTAAGTCCATAGGAATTTACCCTAACTGATACAATTGCAAGAGAGTAACAATAAGGGTTTTTGACCTGATTACAATTCATAACGCATCTTGCAAATTTTAGATCACTATTCAACTCTTCACAATTTTCCTGGCTTTCAGTCTCTATCTTGCCCTCCTTTCAAGCTTTGTCTCCTTAAGTCTTCATGCTTGATATGTTAGTACAACCCTCTCTTTATGATCAGTTATTGAAGCAGAGTCTCTAAGCTATGTTCTTCCTTCTCCTTCTAATATCTTCTCCTTGACACCCTTCAACCACTTCACAATTTGGTAGACCAGAAACTCTTGCTTCTTGGCCTATGACTCCTTAAATAGAAGTGTAGAATTTCTCTTCCCTCTTGATTCTTCCCTCCTTTAATTTCAATTCAAATGGATTAGGTAGGATTCATTGAATCTAACCCACATCTTGTTCCTTCTAGAAACATCTTGAATAATCCTCTTGAACTCGCTCAAAAATGGTTTATCTAAATTTATGTGCCACTAACTCACCATCCTTATCCTCCATTTGATTCATAAAATTCAAAGTAACAAATTTATCAGCTCCAATTTGGCGAATCTTTGACATTTCCAATAATGTAGCAGCTCGACACTATTGAAATTCTGGTGCTTGGTGTATATGAGCAATGTTAGTGTGCTAATAGAAACCAAATTTAAATAAAGCTTCTACAAACTAAACAAAATTCATAAACTTCAAGATAGACTAAGATGAACTCTCAATTGAGAATATGAGCCATTAATGGGCTCTCTCAATGAGAAGCTCTCTTGTTGAGTGGCTTTGTCTAAATAGATAGGATGTATGCTCAAGCTTATGCTTCAAAAAAGGGCTTCAAATGGAGTTGGAATTTGGGTGTGAGTGTATGGTTTTGATGTAAAATGGCTTCTTAAAATGGCATTATGACTTTACTTCATGGATTGTGTTGTTTTGCAAAGGGGAAAGATCCAATTTATAGGCAAGAGGCTTGAGGGATTGAGGGCTAAGATGCAAGGATGGGGAAAAGCTCATGGAGGGCTCAGATTGCATGAGAGGAGAGCACATGGATTGTGCTTCCTTACAGCCAATCAGAGAGTGACACATGCCATAGGGTGAGAGGATGGAGGAAAGGGGAAGGATGAGTCAACAAAGGAGGTTCAAGGGATAAAATCTTCATAAAGACCCTCATAATGGCTTGTAAGAGCAATGAAAGGGCTTTGGAAAAGTCATTTATGGCCTAGTGGACTTCATAAAGTTTTATGGTTGGGATATTTTGAGGGAGATGAGAGGAATTTTGACTTGGGTTTGATTAGGAAGGTTTTAAGCTTGCTTAGGATTGTGCAAATGATTAGAGGATAGATTAGGATGGTTTAGGATTAGCTTAGGGATAGGCAAGTGGATGGCATTTAATGAGGGTGGGTGAAGGAGGAGATATTTGTTAACTTTGGCTTGGGTTAGTAAGTCTTAACCCATGTTTAGGGAATGTGACAAGGTTAGGAGGGGATTAGGATTAGGTTTAAAGACATCTTCTAGAAGATTCTAGACTTTGGATGAGGATAAAGACTTTCTAAAATAGTCTAGAACTTCCTAGGATGAGGATGAAGACTTTCTAGAAGATTCTAGAACTTCTTAGGATGAGGATAAATTAGATTTTTAAGAAATAAATAAAGTTTTATTTATTTCAAGGGTTTGGGTTGAGGAGATATTTATTAAAACTTTTTTAATAAACATGAGGATTAATATTTAATCTTAATTAAATATTTTGAGTTGGGATTAGGGGTAGGAAATGATGGGATTAGCCTTTAATCAAAATTAAAGAGGGATTAGAAGATTTTGGAAGAGGTTAGTGGTCTTAAGGAAATTGGCCAAGTTTTGGGCATAAAATAAATTTTTTATTTATTTTGGGTTTTTTGGTCAATTTATTAATTAAATAATTAATAAATAAGGAAATAATGTTTAAATAAGATTTAAACATTTTTGGGAGGGATTCTTTAATTAAATATATTTAATTAAGATAAAGGGATTTAATGGCATAAAAATAAATTATTTAATTAATTAAATAATTAATTAATAAATGATGATGTCATCAGGAATTTTTTCAAAAAATAAAAATACTTTATTTTCTAAAGGATTTAGGTGTCTACACTTGGCACATATTGTGTTACTCGGCATCAACTACATTTTACTAATGCTCGACACCTACTGTGGATTCACTCTACATCCACTAAGTTTTTATGACATCGGCACCTGTTACTTTGCTCAGCACCTGAACATGCTCGGCTCCTTCTATATTACTTGGCACACACTAGATTTTTCATTTGCTCAACACTAACTAAAAATTTGCTCGACTTGAACTAGCTTGCTCGACACTCACTAATGAACTTAATTAAGATTTGTAGTCAACCTTGTTACAACTTAAACTTCTAAAGTTTCTAAGTGTGGCCAACCTTTGTATCTTCAAGTATATTTTCAATATATAAATTTACTAGTGTCTTGACTGATCCTTGTACTTTCATTATAGAACCATAACTCAACCTTTCCCTTAGGTACTCTTGTTACATCTTGTTGATTAAATCCTCTTTATCAATCAACTAAGTGATAGTACTTGGATATTTATAAGAAATTATCATTCCAGCAGTTAGCAAGGTTGAGATCAAAGACAAAACAATGATTGAAAACATTCTTTAATAACAATCTCCCTCTTTGCAATCAATCTTCTTCAATGATCTTTTCAACCAAATTTCTAACACATGTAACTAAATTAGTCATCCTAAATAATAAGATAATGGAACTAAAATTATGGGTTACACTTTTTTTCTTAAACTAACACTAAATTGTGAATTTTTAAGAAAACTTTCACTTTCAAATGCTAATTTTCATTTTAATAGTTAGGAATTTTTAGATGATGTAAATTAGAGTATTTTAGGGATTTTTGTTTAGATTCAATTATATATATAGAATTGATTTTATAGAATTATTTTTTCTCCCATATAAATTGGTAGGTTATCAAAAACCAAAATTTTAAAGAGTGACATTGGTTTGTACTCACATAACATTTTTTCTACAATAGATATCAATGTTATTCTTTTGAATTTAGTTTGTTAACATCCATACCAAACCTGTGGAGGTGGTATGGTATCTTTATCCTTAGTATTTCAAATGTTATTAATGTTTAATGTTGACCTAACATTAATTTGGACATACATGGCTTTTGATGCATGTAACTTGTTATATATTTTCTTGATTAATTTTTTTTTTGATTGAAAGAGGACTTGAATAGAGAGATTGTAGTTTTTTTTTTTTTTTTTTTTTAAACAAAATTCTCTTAAGTGCTATTTTTCCATGAGTGTCCAATATAGAGGTCTATTTTTGATAATGAACCTCTATTCAATTTACATTAGAAAATATGTATACCTAAAAAATTCAAAATATATCAAATTTATAGTCATTAGAAAGCTCATTCCAAGTACTTTCATGCAAAACAAAATGTCTTTAGTGTTCCGTTTGAGCATAGTAATTAAGTCCAGAAGCCATGGAAATAATTAAAAATATTATAGCCTTTGAAAAACACATCTATTTGGATAGTTTCGATAGAAACTAACTTTCTATTGAAAGTACTCAAAAAAATTGATTGAAACTAATTGTAGGAAGTTTTAATCAAAATTGTTTGGCCTAGTTAACCATGATTTAAATGGAACCTAGACATTTTCAATCAAAACTACCTAGGTAGTTTTGATCAAAACTCTAGTCAACCTTTTTGAGTATTTTTTGCAATCTTGTGCTTCCCATATGAATAAAAAATCAATTATTTTATTTTAGAATCAAAATAAATTAGATAATTCATATTTCAATGGGAGGAAATATATTCATCTTGTCTTTAAATCCAAAGTTTGTAAAAAGAATTTGCAACAGGAGATAAAAATAAAAGAGCAAGTAAGTCTGGACGAAAGAGAATGAAGGAACATGAAGATGAAAATCATCAAAAAAGTTTAGAATGATACTATAGAAGGAGGCAAGATACACACATGTACAATCTTTCTTCTAGTACATCTTTTATTTAGTGTACAATCGAATTCTATAGTTTGATATACTTATGATCAAGGTTTATTAAATTAGGAATATTTAGGATTGGGGTTTATTAAATTAGAGTGAATATCAACTTAAGTATCACCTTCTTTGGTGTTATGGTTTATCATTAAATATATATTTTTAATTTTATGTGAAGTAAATATCCTATTTAGAGCTATGGTTAGGAGTCCATTTAATTTAAGTGAGGATAGATGATTTAGTTAAAAGTGCTAGGCTTAGGCTTCAATTTAGTAGATAACTTGTTAAGATTCAAAGTTGTTTAACATGACTAAAATACTTACAAATTAAAACATGTGCATGTGCAGAACATACTCAACAAGAACAACTTCTCGAGGTTGGAGAGGGGTCATCCCAAGCTTAGAAAATTACACACAACTCTTGCAAGTACAATCTCTCTAGATTTCTAGGTAGGCAATCTTTATAACTATAATTTTTAATTTCAAAGACCTTTCCCCTTACAAGTGCTTGATTTCATCTATTATTGTGTGTACAGTATTTGATAATGGAAATGTTGGACAAGAGGAAATTGAAGTTGAGGCAATGGTTATTGAAGAAGGTTCATCACAAATCAAAGATGTATGTTCATCGAGCTCTTTAGTTCATTAAAAGTTAAATTTATAATATTTTTAGATGCTTGGATTTAGATAAAATTATATTATATTTCAAGTTATGTATCTACATAGATGACCCCTAAGAAGATTGTATCTTAAGACTTTTTTACATTTTTCTTGCAACCTAAGATCAAGCAACAAATGAGAATGCTAATCTAGCTCAAAGATTGAAGAGAAAAACTAATCATAGAAACATATATCATCTAATTGAAATGGATGTGGAAAAATTGAGAGAATATGTTATTCAACCTACACATACTATGAAGAGGACATTGGATAAAAAGCCTAAAAAATAAATGTACAATTTGATAATCTAGATACAATGGAGAAAACTCAATTATTATTAATTTCACTTCTTAAAGGTTAATTTAAAAAGCCATTAAAACTATTAGGCATAGATACAATTATTAAAAAGAGGAGGACTTCTAAACAAAATATATATATTGTTGAAAGTGTTAAGGAAGGATTCCATTCCATGGGGAAAAAAACTAGATCAATAGATATATCTATTTCATCAAGAGTATTACAAACATCTATTTTAAATAAGAAAATTTCTCAAATAAGATAGGTCTATTTACTTTCATCTTAATCAGGTATAGTCAAAAGACAATATCACATTATCTAGAAAAGAGAAATGATTTGGATGATAGTACATTACAAGGCAATTGGGCGCTAATGTGTAGAGCTCCTCGATGTGATAGGATTGGGGAAATGGTTAAGAATTTGGTTATTCAATTTTGGATTGATAAAACTCATCCTTCACTATATAGAAGAGATATCATCAAGTAGAGGATTGGGCGAAAGGAATATTTGCAAAACAAAAAATATTAGATGGATGTCACACAACATGAATTGTACCTCTCATTTTGT
>CM053785.1:1004851532-1004871532 GCA_028749045.1 Cupressus sempervirens | reverse complement strand
TGTCCTACCTCACTAGGACAAATGGTTTTAAGGGTTTGGGATTTGGACTTGAGAATTTATCTCCCTTCTCTTATCATTGAGGTAATATAATAGGGTACGCTCATCCTGGCAATTCAGAAAAGTCGATACTCGATACCTGCAACCTGCATAAAAACCATGCATGTACATACAATATATATAATGCTAAGCTAAACAGGCAATGGCAGGAAGTGGTGCATCATGTAGATCCCAACTAGCAGGTGACTACGACTCCCTTCCTTAACCACATCAGAAATGCCATACAATAAGAACAAACACGCACACCATACACATGCAAGTATGGGGTAAGTATCCATAATAAAACACATGAGATAATAAACCATCTAACTAATCATCATCAATAACTAAAAGCAATGTAATGATCATCATGCATACATGAACTGTAAAGTCTAAATGATCTCATCATATATCAACTTAATCCATAACATAATGTTCGATAGTCTCAAAACAATACCACTAATCCATCAACATAAAACTAGTCTAACATAGTTTGATAATAATAGCAACAATGTGTCCAGAAAGATGTGAACGAGGGTAGGCACTACAGTATCACTTTTACAATAGTGATGACAAAGAGCATGACACACATTTTGGGGAACATTGTTTGAAGACATTTTTTGAATATCTGAAAAACAAATGCATAAAAATAGAATTTTGTTTTGTATGGTCAAATGGATGTGCATCACAATTTATGTCAGCTAGAACATTTTATGCATTATGTAGATACCATCAATACCAAAATATACCACACATCTAGATTTTTTTCAAGAGTAGACATGGAAAGCATGAGCATGATGGTGCAAGAGCTTGTATTAAACTTGCTTTAAGAAAGTATCAAATGGACTATAAAGGATACCACATCAATAATGATCATGATGTGGTTGAGTGTTGCAAAATCAATTTTATGGTGCTATCAAATACAAATAGCACGTCATCACAAGTGGATCGAGTCATACCATTCATAGTATTTTGGGAGGTATCAGGTATAGATGTAAAACATATGTTAAATATTTATTTAAATATTTAAATTGAATCAAATTTTTATTTAATATGTTAGGTGACAATTGATATGTACATTTTTTACTCATTTTTTATATGTACCTATGGACCTTACATTCAAGTGTCGATAAAAGATATCAAAGCATGCATGCAAGAGGGTAGAGAAGAAATGATCTTTGCATTTAGGTACTGTGTGGTCATTGTACACTAGAGAATACTCATATTTTTGTCCTGATTGCATTAATAAAAAATATTATGGTTTCATTAATCAAGAATGTGGAGTACACTTTCCTTGGTGCATCCTCTTTCAAGGTTTCCTTTGGGCCCTCGACACAGACATTTGCGTGTTCCTAACCCCATTTTTCCCTTTTATGGGCAACCAGAAAGCTTTATGTATATTTTTTGGTTCTACAGACGTGCCCAACAATACTAGCACTAGATTCATGACTTCTTCAAGCCTTTCCACTTAGAAGCCTTTTCTTTGCATATGGTTATTCTGGGGGATTCACTCAGGCTCCCATTCAAATATTCTTAGATTTGGCATGCTTTCAAAATGGATATTTTGTTCACTCTCTAGAAAGATCAAAATGTTGTCTTGTTTTCCCATAGCTCTCTTGATATAAATATCTCTATGTACACTAAAGCTTGTATATGTAACAATGTAATGATGCATATATTCAAGTAAAAATAAACATGGTGCCACTCAAGGTGGCCCACCTCCAAATGCTTCTCACACATTAGGGGAATTCTCCATGTACAATGGCCAAGGTGTTGCTTGATATTGTCTCTAGAGATTGTATGTCACCTTGTAGTTTCTAGTGGGACTGCAGCTCTTCTTCTCAGTGCTCACACACCCCTAGGTCACAACCTCCGCACTACTCTCCCAGTGGTAATTTTGGTGGCCCCCATCACTTGGCCTTGCCTCCTCAGAGGTAGGTTTCTAGCTTTTCCACAATGGCCTTCTTTTGCTCCTGATTTTATGTGGATCTCCTCCACCTGGGATCCCAAGTGGTCATTTCCTCAACTAGACTCGGTGATTTCCCCTCCTAGACCAGAGGGAGATAAAGATAAAGCTTATGCTAATGTTGTTGATGGGTTGGCTCCTCCTAAGCCACCTACTAACCCTGTTGATGTATGGGGTTTTGATGATTGAGATCCTCCCTCGGCTAGTATTGTTGTTACAGCCTGAGGGCTTTCTTCATATGCTCTATTTTGTTTAGCAACTTGTTTTCCAACCTAAGGGCTTTATATGTTTTTCTTTATGAGTAGCTAATTTTTTAGCCTTTGGCCAATTTGAACTTCTACAGGGTGATGTAGTATCTCTAGGCCCCTTTTTTGTGAATATGTAACTTTATTTTTATTTTAATAGAAAGGGATTATTCATCAAAAGAAAATGTGGATATGTGGGTAAATGAAATTTGGTGCCACTAGATGTTATTAATACGAATGAGCCTGAGGATGAAAACTTTGATGATATTCCATTGATTTCTAGTGATTATAACTATTTTCAGGATTGAACATTGTTGGTAAGTACATATATATTTGTTTCATAGTTTTGGTTAATTTTATAATTTATACTCATGTACATGGAATTTATACATATACTTTGTGTAGGCAATTTTTTGCAGTCATGGTAGAATATGAAAATGTAGAAGGTATTAGATATTATGTATTTTCTTGCACCATGGAAATAGAGAAGCTAATAAAGATTGAAATAAGTGATGGAGTTAATTTTCCCATGGGCTACAATAGTTGAACATACATCTATGTTTTTTATAAATTCAAATTTATTGACTTAATTGATTGATGTACATGGATACGTGCACATATATTTAGTAAGTAATTAATCTATGATATTTTTTAAATGTGTGTGCAAGTTCTATTGTTGTACATCGAACATATTTGAAGAAGAAAAAGAGTACTTAAAAATGGGATTCAATTCACTGATTATCAACCTAACAAGAAGGTTTATTAGTATAGTAACCATGTAATTTCCACTAGTCTAACTCTTCATCTAGTCAAAGGACCTGGTAAGTGGAGGCTCGATATTGATGATCATGAGAGAACATTACATGTTTTCCAAAAATGAGTTGACCCACTTGATACAAGATATAAACAACTTGTAATATATAGGCAAATATGTTTTCTTGAACTATGCATGAAATTTGGTTGAACTATTTGAAATTAGGATGTGTCATTGAACTATTTGACCTATTTTTACTCTTTCATTTAACTACTCAAGATCAAATTGTTATTTTTAACTACTTAGGACATGTGTCTTGAGGGGAAGAAATTCAACATTTTTCTTAAGAGGATGAGATTAGGACTTGTCTTAAGGGGATGAAGTATATTGCAATCTAACTTTTACTCTTTCATTTTACTCAATATCAAATTATGATTTGTAACTAATTATTTAAATTGAGATTATATGTAAATAATTAGGACATATGTCTTGAGGGGAAAGAAATTTGAGGATTTTTCTTAAGGGGATGAAGTATATTGCAATCATACTTTTACTCTTTCATCTAACTTGTCAAGTTCAAAATGTGATTTATAATTAATTATTGAGAATAGGAGTATATGTAAATAATTAGGACATGTATCTTAAGGGAAATAAATTTGAATATTTTCCTTAAGGGGATGAAATTAGGACATGTCTTAAGGGGATGAAGTAAATTGCAATCAAACTTTTACTCTTTCATTTAACTTGTCAAGTTCAAAATGTGATTTGTAACTAATTGTTGAAATTAGGAGAGTATGTAACTAATTAGGACATGTATTTTTTGGGAAATAAATTTGAACATGCCTCAAGGGGATAAAATTAAGATGTGTCTTAAGGGGATGAATAATATTGCAATCAAACTTTTACTCTTTCATTTAACTTGTCAAGTTCAAAATATGATTTGTAACTAATTATCAGAGCCCGAGTTTCTACATTGGGAGCTCTGGGTATTTTGGAACAACTAGGACTTTGAACTATTAAGTGTAATTTCCAAACTTGATCTAGGTGAATTGAAACACAGGACTCAAACTGTTACTTGGATATTTTTCATACTTCAACACTTAGTTTCAAAACTGGAAATTTTTACTTAAACTTAAACATAGAACTAAACTTAGTACCTTGTACTGTTGTAGGATGGTATCTGGGACTAGGTCTTCTGTTAGAGGCCATGGAAGAGGCCGTGGTCATGGTAGAACAATCAGTGTCCATGAGTCTTCCCATGAGGGATCAGCTCATGTAGAGAGCAAGGAAGAGCACTCTAGTAGGCAGCAAGAAGAGAGCCGTAGAGAGGACCAAGCTGAGTCTGAAGAGGTTGGTTTGAGATAGATGATGTGGACTATTCTAGAATGTTTAACTCTTGTTCAAGAATAGCCTAAAGTGCATCAGACAGAATAAGAGCATAGACCCAAATCTAGAAGTCCTCAGAAGGAACGTCAGATGTCCATTTTGTCCACTCAGATGAAGGATCTTTCAAGAACCAAGGTTAAGCCTTTTAATGGGCAAGGTTCTGGTTATGTGGCCGAGCAGTGGCTTATTTCTCTTGACAGGATTTTTTCCATGCAGGATTTCGATAGCAATGTTAAGGCAAGGTTTGCAATCACTAATCTAGAGAATTTTGGGGCCACTTGGTGGATGATAGAGGAAAAGAAGCTGGGAATCGATATGAGCAGTGTTACTTGGGAGTTATTCCTAGAGAGTTTTCGTGAACAATTCCTACTAGAGGAATGGAAACAACAAAGGGCTGATGAATTTCATAATCTCAGACAGTACACTTTGTCAGTGACCGAGTATGAGTGTAAGTTTTATGAGCTCATGTCTTTTTCAGGGTTCAGTGAGAATTCAACTCAGTTGACACAATATTTTATTATGGGTTGGAATAACCGTATTATTGGGGGGAGTTAAGTTATTTGAGCCAAAAACCCTCAAGGATGCAGTGCATCGAGCTATCCTTGTTGAGCAAAGTGTCAACCTTGGTCAAGGTGGTTTTGTAGGAGCGCCAGCAGCATCAAGATCTAAAAGAAACTACAATTTAGGTGGTAACAAGAAGTTTTCTTTCTCTAAGGGGAAACACTATCAGTAGCAGTCTCAATAGACATAGCAGCAGAAGGGCTCAAATTCTCAAGCTCAAGGTGGTGGAAAAGGTTCTAACACCAAGAACAATCGCAATGCTCAATGCAATAAACAGAATCAGACCAATCAGCCAGCTCAGAGTAGCCAGTCTTTTGTGAGCAGGAACAATCGTCAGCAATCTAATGTACCACCTATGGGAAGAGGTTCTGGTAGAAATACAAAATGTTTTTCATGTGGTCAGATTGGACATTATGCAACTCAGTGTCCTCAGCGAGCACCTCAATTTTCAGGACCTAGACCTACCGTTTCAGAGCCTACAGTTGGTGATGCAGGTAGAGCTCATAGATTTTTGTAGTAGTTGATCAGCGTCAGGCAGATCATCAAGGAATAGTGGTTGAGACCACAGGTGCTATTAGAGGTATATCTCTTTCAGTATTGTTTGATTCAAGAGCTACAAATGCTTCTCTTGAAGGGATTGGGGCAGTGTTGATGCAGAATGGATGGGTGATTGCGTATGAATCAAGCAAGCTCAAGGATCATGAGTTAAATTATCCTACACATGATCTTGAGTTAGCGGCAGTAGTTCATGCTTTGACAAGGTGGAGACATTTCTTGTTGGGGCACAGATTTGAGCTACACAGTGATCATCGTAGTCTTTAGTACATTTTTACTCAGCCTAATTTGAATGCTCGCCAGAGGCGATGGATGGAGTTTCTATGCGAGTATGATTTCGAGGTTAAGTACATTCAGGGTAAGGAGAATGTGGTGGCAGATGCTTTGAGTCGCAGGAGACATGTGGTATCATCGATGACTCTTAGTGTGGATTTGAGGAGTCAGATTCTTCAAGCACTTCCTATGGATTCTTGGTATCAGGAAGTGTGCAGAGAGATTGATTCAGGAAGATCTATGGAAGGTAAGTTTGTAGGTTATGTTCGAGAGTCAGATGGTCTTTTGAGACATTTGGGGAGGATTTATGTGCCATTTTTGGATGAGCTTCGCACCTTGATACTGGCAAAAGCCCATTGTACACCTTACTCAGCACATTCAGGTGTCAAAAAGATGCATGCTGATTTGAGACGTTTGTTCTTTTGGTCTGGGATGAAGCGAGATATTGCTGATTTTGTGACTAGGTGCCTTGAGTGTCAGAGAGTTAAGGCAAAACATCAGCACCCGGCTGGACTTTTGCAGCCTAATCTCATTCCTTCTTGGAAGTGGGATATCATCTCCATGGATTTTATTGTGGGATTACCTATGACAGTTCGACGTCATGATGCTATCATGGTCACCATTGATTGGTTGACTAAGGTGGCACATTTTTCACCGATTAGGTCTTCCTACATAGCAGCTTCTGTAGCTAATGTCTTTATGCATGATATTGTGAGATTACATGGTATTCCTAGAAAGATCATTTCTGACAGGGATCCTGTATTCACATCTGCATTCTAGACATCGCTGCAGCATGAGCTTGGAGCACAGTTAAACTTCAGTTCAGCATATCATCCAGAGACTGATGGTCAGACAGAGAGGGTGAATCAGGTTTTGGAGGATATGTTACGGATGTATGTGATGGATAGGCAGACACATTGATACGATTATCTCTACCTAGTGGAGTTTGCTTACAACAATGGGTATCATAGTTCTATTGGTATGGCACCATTTCAGGGCATTATATGGTCGTCCTTGTCGTACACCATTGAGTTGGGACAATCTTGAGGATCGCATCCTGTTGGATCCTGAGATGCTTTGTGATATGGAGCAACAGGTAGTGCATATCCGTGAGCACTTGACTACGGCATAGGATAGGCAGAAGAAGTATGTCGATGCTCATAGGACTGATAAGCAGTTTGTTGTGGGTGATAAGGTTTTCTTGAGAGTGCGACCGCGAAAGAGTCCGATCCGATATGGAAAGGGTTCTAAGCTAGCACCTCATTTTGTGGGACCATTCGAGATTCTAGAGAGGATTGGCCCAGTTGCTTACCATCTTGCTCTACCACCTAGCCTAGCCCGCATTCATGATGTTTTCCATGTTTTAGTGCTTAGGCAGTATATTCTTGATATTGTGCATGTTCTTGATTGGAATGCATTGTAGGTAGAGGACGGGAAGCTGGCTTTGGAGCCAGTTCGTATTCGATAGCAGTGGGGGTTGACCCTCAGGGGTTGAACCATCGAGTAGGTAAGGGTCCAATGGGACCCTACTGATGATTCTTCAGCTACTTGGGAGGATGCAGCTAGATTGAGGGAGTTATATCCCTACTTGTTTGTAGGCTTCCAGGAGTAAGCCCAACCCAAGGGGGGGTGGATGTAGTGCCTACCCTCGTTCGCATCTTTTCTAGACATTGATGCTATTATTCTCATTAGACTTTGATGGACTAGTTTTATGTTGATGGTTTAGTGGTATTGTTTTGACACTATCAGATATTATGATATGGATTCAGTTGATATATGATGAGATCATTTAGACTTTACATTTCATGTATGTATGATGATCATTACATTGTTTTCAGTTATTAATGATGATTAGTTAGATGGTATATTATCTTCTGTGTTTTATTATGGATACTTACCCCATACTTGCATGTGTATGGTGTGCGTCTTTTCATATTGTATGGCATTTCTGATGTGGTTAAGGAAGGGAGTCGTAGTCACCTGCTTAGTTGGGATCTACACGATGCACCACTTCCTACCATTGTCTGTTTAGCTTAGCATTATATATATATATATATATATATATATTGTATGTACATGCATAATTTTTCTGCAAGTTGCAGGTACCAGGTATCGACTTCCCTGAATTGCCAGGATGAGCGTACCCTATTATACTATCTCAATGATAAGAGAAGGGAGATAAATTCTCAAGTCCAAATCCCAAACCCTTAAACCATTTGTCCTAGTGAGTTAGGACAAGTATTAGAGTTGAGTACCCACCGAATGTGTCAGATGACATATTTCGTGATTTTTAACCCTTTAGACTGATTTTGTATGATTTGTTCTATGATGGGTTTTCATATTTTATCTTGGAGGTCTATGGTGAATTGTTTATTAATTAAGTCTTAATAAATGGGTTTAATTAATAAATTAATTATTTGAGAAAATTAATATAAAATATCATGTTATTTGATATTTTGAGTATAATTAATTAAGTGAGAATTAATTGAGGAAAATGAATTAAATAAAAGAAAATTAGAAATTAAAAATTAATAATGATTATAAAATAATAATAAAGTAATAAATAAATAATAATAATAAAAGTTATAAAAGTTAAAATGAAAGTTATAAATATTTAAATAGAAATTATATAAAAGTGGATTGGAGTTATAAGCTTGCATGGGAGTTAACGCACTTCTCTATTTCTCATGTGTCAACAACACGGGGGTTTGTTCATCAATTAAGCACATGGTGTCTACAACCCTAAGGCTCATCTTGAAGGTTGGAAAAGACCCATGCTTAGTTGGTGACACCTTCCAGCTGTTTCTAGAAGCATTCTAGAGGTTTCCTGAGAGCTCTTTATATTCAGGCATCCCTAGCAGCTTAGACATAGCATTTGGAGTGCAATTGGAGCATTGGAGGATTCAAGAATTCTGAAGAAGGGAGCTTGCTCTACGGGTTTTCTGAGGAAGAGCAAATTAGCATCAGAATCCAGGTAGATTCTTGTGATTTTACTTATGCTATTTTTGCATCTTGCATTCCCTGTCTTCTTCGTGTCTTCCATATGTCTTCTGAGGATTTTCATATTTTTATTGTATGCATTCTCAATATGGGCAATTGAATTTATGTGGAAATATTTATATGCATAGATCTGAAAGAAAACTGGGCTAGGGTTTAAATTCATAGCCAAACCCATTAGATTATTTATTGGATAAATTTGAAGATCAAACATTTAAAGGAAAATTTTGAAAATTAGAATTTCTAAGTAAACTGTGTATATTCTTGAATCTGTATACACATATACGTATATATCATTATACACACACACACACACACACACACACACACATATATATGTGCTTTGATGGTGATAAACTCTGCGTGTATATATATACACACACATATATATATACATATATATACCCATATATATATATATACATACATATGTATATATATACATATATATATTTATTTATATAATAATTGAATGTCAAATCGCGATAGAGTTTCATGTTAATAGTATTTCATATCGCATGGGAACATTTTTTAAAAAATGTTATTGAAAATCGCGTTTAAAATATATATATTTGATGTTGGGCGGGTATTATATACCCCACCCACCGCAGGCCTGCGAGACCGCAGTGTACCTGTGATCCGCAATGTACCTGCGATACGGATGTATTGGGCCGCGCAATTTTAAAATCGCATTGCGATTTGAGTTTGGTTTTAAATTATATAAAGTTTTATTTGCAACATTATTTCATATGAGATTTGGATATGAATCTTGATTTTGTTGCAATATCATTAAATGTTATTAATTTTATATAATATATATATATATATATATATATATATATATATATATATATATATATATATATATATATATATATATATATATGTATGTATATATATATATATATATATATATATATATATGTATGTATGTATATATATATATATATATATATATATATATATATATATATGTATGTATGTATATATATATATAAATATATATATATATATATATATATATATATATATATAAGTATATATGTATATATAATTAATTATAAATGAATATTATAAAGTTCTAAATTAATGGATCACTCTTTTAATGATTTAAATATTGATATTGAGCTTGTCAATTATGAAGAGATATTAATAATTAATTTAATTAAACTCAGTTTAATTAAGATTAGTTATTAGAATATATAATCGAATTTTTGATTCATTGAGAGTGTCAATTTTCAAACAATGTTATATAAACAAAATATTATTAGATCAATTAGAAAATTGAGTCTAATAGTTTTGGGGAGAAACTTTTATCTATCAAACAAATACATGGGTTAGGAAAAACGTGAAATTTCTCCACTTGATATAATTTGGAAAAACGTAAACTGAGACTTTTAAATTCAAATTTGAAAACTTAGCAAAACCAAAAATGTGTTTACATTGTGTATTCTTTATGCTATTGTTTTGGGTTTTGGGTTGACTAGTGTTGACCAGTATAGGACGTCTACCAGAGGCTTGGGGGTTATGTGATTGTGATGTCATGATGATGTTTTAATCTTGATCTTTATAAACCCAACCATGGTTTGTGATGAAATGCTCTATGTATTGGATGTGATTACTGATTGTTATAGTTGAGATTCTTGTGTATGAGACTCTTGACCTAACCATTATTTTTGGTCATTGATCAGTTATCCTTGGTTATTTTCTAGTCGCCATGATGGGACTGAGATGTGGATTTATTCTTGATGATGTCATGTTGTGACATGTTTGACTCAACCATTTTTGGAGTCTTCAATTAGTTTGATTGAGATATATTTTGGTTATTGAGAACCATTGGATATTTGATTATCAGTGATACTTCAGTTGCCAATAGAGAGCTGTTGTGTTCATGATTTTCTATGGATGTTGCTCATGGAGATTTGATGCTTTTATGCATATTTGATGATTTTATTATGGATTATCTTTTGTGATTTTGAGATTTATGAGTCCATGAGCATTAGGGTAGGATATCTGCATGTAGTGACAGGAAGTGGCTTGCAATGGGGGCCGGGGCCCTAAGAGGCTACCAGGGTAACTCATTGTAAGTTGGATTAATAAGTGATAACATTTACACCTAATACTAACAGAATGAACCTAAAAAGATAAGTGTTTTGTTCTCTCCCATGCCTTGAGCGCTTGTACAGGCTAGGATGGGAGTAGTGAGACGCATGGTTGCGACCTTGCATTCCATAGTATGCCTCGTCAGTATGAGAGGATACTAGTGGCCACATGAAATCAGTATGGACCCGTGGACTTTAGCTAACTACCAGGGTAACTTGTATGACACTTTCCCGCTTGCATAGTAGGTTCCTAAATGTCATTGTGTGCTTCTAGGATTAGATGTCAGAATTTGTGTTTTGAACCTTTGAGTTAGTATACTTTTAGGATTCCTGGACTTATAAAGATATGTGCTATGTGATTTTGATAGCCTATTTGGGACTTGAGATTATCTCCTTAGCACGGTGGGAGTGGACCACTTAGGTACCACGCGGTTGGGTGGTAGTGTATTTTCCACTCTTATCATTTGAGATTCATTGAGACATTGTGGTTGATGCATCCTTCATGATGGTGGATATGTATCTTTTTTCATTGATGATTAGCATATGTTAGATGATGTTATCTTATGCTTTTATTTGCATGTTAGATTACTTTCTACATATGATGTTGTATATATTAGAAGTGACATTCCTACTATGTTAATACCGATGATCTCTTCAGTGATTTGGAATGTTACGCACGGAGGGATGGCTAGGATCCACGATGGTCTAATGATGCTATTGACGGTTGGGAGGAACTGTGCACTTAGTTTATTATGTTTGATCTTTATGATGGATGCATATGTTCTCTATGATGTTGTATCATGTCATTATCTCTACTTTGATGTATCATGGATTAGAATAGGATGATGTACCTTATTCTATGTATGTATATTTTTGAGCTTGTCATGCCCTGTGACATGTACAGTGGATGAATGAGCATTTTAAATGTAATGTGTAATCATTGGACTTATTATTTCATATGGATGTTGCACTAGATGGATTCATGTATGTAATTCAACGTTAAGGGATCTTAAAGAATTTAATCTGTTATTTGTGTTATGTTTACTTTCAGATGGACAATGATATTGCTTCCATTATTGTGCGTAAGTTATATGTTATGTTTACTATAATGAAAAAAAAAAATTTGTTTCAAAACTTAGTGAAAATTCTAGGTTAATTCTTTGGATCCCTTGGCGGGGCATTACACTAATTATTGAAATTAGGAGTATATGTAGCTAATTAGGACATGTGTCTTAAGAGGAAGAAATTTGAACATGCCTTAAGTACTCAAGTTCAAACTTTGTTTTGTATCTTTAAATTATTCAAATTAGCATATGTAAATAATTAGAATATGTGTCTTAAGGATATGAAATATTTTGCAATCAAACTTCCACTCTTTCATTTAACTTGTCAAGTTCAAAATGTGATTTATAATTATTGAAATCATGAGTATATGTAACTAATAAGAAATGCAACTTAAGGGGATGAACTATATATTTACTCTTTAATTTAAGTACTCAAGTTCAAATTTTGTTTTGTATCTTTAAATTATTCAAATTAGCATATGTAACTAATTAGAATATGTGTCTTAAGGGGAACAAATTAGAACATTGGGCTTAAGTGGATGAAATTAGAACATGTCTTAAGGTGATGAACTATATATTTACTCTTTAGTAATTAAGTATCTAATTAGGATATATGTAACTAATTAGGATATACATAACTAATTAGAATACTTGTTCATATTAGGAGACAAATTACATGGAATTATTAAAGAATATCTTGAACATATTTCCACAAAAAAGCATCATCATACATACACATGTACACACAAGTTATAAATTCTAGATCAAATGCAATTTAATGATATCTAAATATCACTTGCATAGAGAAAAATTAAAACCATATATATACATCAATCATCAAATGTGTGAGTATGTTTTTGTGCATGTGCATTGTGTAATAGAACATAATCAAACATGTAAAAGAAATGTCTAGAATGTATATATGTAGATCAATCATCAAATGTATATGAACTAGAACATGTAATGGAAAACATTTAATATAAATGTCTAGAATGTATATGTTTAGATCAATCATCAAATGTATATGAACTAGAACAAGTAAAAGAAATGTCTAGAATGTATATATGTAGATCAATCATCAAACGTATATGAACTAGAACATAAACATGTGTCAAACATCATTCTCAAGTTTACAATATGTCAATCATAAAACAAATGAAAAAAAATGTATCTATCCAGATCTCAAAAGATAATATCAAATATAAATAGTGTACATATACATATGTATCTATCAAATCAAATATGAATAACATGCATATAAAGTGTCTATCTAATCTATGAATGTCTCTCTAGATGAAAGCAGATCAAATAATCTATAAAAAAAAACTATGGATCGCTAGGTGCAAGAGTTTCATCGTGACATCTCCTCACAACACAATCTGAGGACTGACTATCAAGATGCTCTGAAGGATGTGTTGACCCCTATATATTAAAGAGAAAGTAATATCAATGTGTAATCATAAATTAAATCTCTTATTTACAACTTATACATTTTATATGTATGTATGTGTGTCTAATGAAACATTTAAACTCACTTTTCCATTGTTGGCATCATCTAATGAGTCTTGACAACATACACAATATGTCATCAAAGATGAAGTAAAAAGAGGCATGTCCCCCTACAATACATATGTGTAAAAAATCAAATTTAAAAATGTACAATCAAAATATGTGGTATGTATAGACATAAATTATTAAAAAAATCTAAATTTTTAACGAACAAAATTAAATATTTACCTATGTAGATGTTGGTATCTAATGATATTCAGATTGCCTAGCATCAATCATGTCCACCAATATATCCAAAAAAAAAATTTCCTCATCTAGCCCCAACTCTGCATCTACGATTGGTAGCCAGAACACATCCTAATAATGATGATCCAAGTGGACTAATTAGATGAGATGGCATATAAGTAGAATCATGATGTGTCAATAAATCCATTCATCTTGTGGTCGACAAGATGAAGTCAACATCATCAAGGCCCATATTTGAACTCTGAGCATGCCCTACATTGGTTTAAGGGTTTTTAGTATATGTATGTCCCTCTATAGAAAAAGAGTGGTTAGTACGTGGATCATGATGTGCACTACCACCATGACCACCAATTTAGTGATGAGAGGAACGTGACTAAGGATGCAACCCAATACTACCCACACAAACTTGAACATCTGGTATGGATATGTCAAGATGCACTACTATAAATCTATATGAATCTAATAGATCCTCAACCAAACTAGTCATAATATCTTGTACCAAAACTCTAGTGAGACCCTCTAAGCTAGTTAATGAAGGGATTCCTACTATATTGTACAACTTTTTTAAAGATGAAGAATTAGACAATGATCTAGAATGTTGATGATACATCAAATACTGGCCAACCTTGTCACTTGATATGGATCTGACAGTTGGAGAAATCTCTCCAACTCCCTGAATCATCCCCCACAACTAGGTGATATGCATAGCCTCATTAGCCAAGGTGACCCAATACAGGAACAATCACCATGTGTGTCAGTGTATAATGACCTACTAGTCTACCATACCTCTATCTTAAATTCCCTGGTAAATCAATGTAGTTCACCACCCTGTATAAGCAAACCTTGACATAAACATATTATATAAAATAGAGTGGAATCTAGTCATTATTTGGATAATGACCATGAGTAGAAAGGAAGTGTGAGAATATCAATGTAGCCATATGTAGATCTATACACTTAAGGGGAGAATACCCCTTCACAAACTTTAGTGGAACATAATAATAGAAACATTCCCTCTTTAGGGTCTCTTTGGGCACTAAGCCTTGTATCTCCTATAGAAAAAGACTCAAAGAGACCTCTCATCTCTTACACTCAATGAGTTCCTATATGGTATGTGTAACATATGTAGAAGCACCATGAATCTCATCTCAAATATAGATAAGACTAGGTAAAATACTCTGGCATGTACTATTGCATATGTTGGAGCATGTACCGCTAGTCAAGGATTACTGAAATCTTTGACTTCCTAAGTAGTGCAATCATAGAGCTCATGAGGTGGAATATTCTATTTTTGGGGGGATAGGAGCCTATTGGAAAAATAAGATGTTGCAAGGTGGAATAGGAGCTTCTTGTGGTGGGATATGAGCATACTTGAGGAGCATAGGCTACTATGGGGGTGGAATAGGAAGTTGTTGATCTTCCATGTATCAAGCTCTCTAGTATGTGTGTGTGTATTTGTGCAAACTTGAAATTTATTAAAATGGCATTTAAGAAACTAGAAATCCTAAACATGAAATGAGCATACACATGTATCAAATTTACTTTTCAACATATAAGTCCTAAAACATAAATGAGCATATACATGTATGAAATTTATTTTTAAACATGAAATGGGCATGCACGTATAAGTCCCAAACATGAAATGAACATACACAATATCTTAAGTCCTAAAAATGAATTGAACATTCTGATATCATGTACATGCATGCATAAAAGGGTCCTAATAGGATTTCTTAAATGGATAATCTGAAATGATGACTTAAGGGGAGAATATCAAATCAAACATATAATAGATATAGGATCATGTTTTAAGAGGATTATCTTTTTAAGTCAATATATCATGTGGTAACTTCATGTGTGTGTTGATATATAAGGATCTACTTACGGTGATTTCTTGTCCTAATTAGGATGACATGACTATAAAATTTCAAAATCAATCATCAATATGGATCACATGAATTTCCAAACTACAAGTGTCATGGTCTTGTGTTCATATACACATAAGTGTACATTTAAAGGGGTACTAGGGACCTAGGGAGGTCTAGGATCATTATTTGTTAGAGTTAAATTTTAGGACCTTAAAGGTATGATCTATAAAGGGTTCTTTGTAAAAATTTGCCTTAGGGAAAAATTCACCGAAGATCAAGAAACTCAAACACAAGCACAACAGTAGACCAAAAGGAGTATGATCAGAATAACAATATGTATTCAATTCAAATGTGAAAGTACACTAGGAGTGCCTATATATAAAGGCCTCTGGAATGCTTCTAGAATGCATAGGAATTAGCAACATGATAAATCATACAACCAGGCACATGTCCACCAAGTGTGGGTTATCCTCCATTAAGCACAGGAGTAAGTGTGATGATGAGAGGATGAACCTACAAAGGTGTAGCATGCAAATTTATGTTGTAGACACCATGTGCTAAATTAGGAGTGCAAATAAATGTGTTGTCTACATGACAACTTAGTTAATGATGCAAACTTCAGTGTTGTAGACACCATGTGTTGAATTAGACTTGCTTACTTCTGTGTTGTCAACATGACAACTCATGAAAGTACACAAACTTCTAAGTGTCTCACAAAATAAATAATAAATTAATGCATTAATCTAAGTAAACTTAAGTAAAGTATAAATATTAAATACATATTTACACCAACACCCCCCCCCCCTAAGTGCAACTTAGGGGAATTCCCTTAAGCTTACAAAAACTAGGATAAAATGCATGATGGGTCCCAACTACTAGGCCATGTTAGGTACCCATGTACATAATGAAATGCAATATCTCATAAAGTGGAGAAAGAGGGAAAAGCTCATGGGAAAAACCCTCCCCCAAAAAGAGAGATGAGATGTATGGATGGATGGAGCAATCAAGACCCCCCCCATTACGACATACATCAAGTATATACAATAGAGAAATGTAAGAAGAACACTATCCCAAAAGAGGAAAAGCTCCCCCCAACAAAAGAGAAGAAGAAGAGAGACAAGGTAGTCCCCCCCCCCCCCCCCGCAATAAAGAGTGTCGATCAGTGATAGCTGCTCCAAGGTAGAAGCTAGTTTGTGAGTGTTGTATAATGTTCCTCCCCTTTGGAAGAAACAATGGAAAAGATACTAATGAGATGCTTCCCCTATGTGTGGAAAGAATCCCAAAGATGTATGATGGCCTTGAAACCTGCTCAAGTGTCCCTATGTCAATGCTGATGGTTGCCCCTTCCAACGATGCTGAAAAGAACAAGTGTAGATCTGGCAAGGATGTTTGTAGAACTTGTCTCAAGGAACCATCTATCTCCTCAACTGATAAAGAGACCTCCTACAACTATTGTACATAAGGATCCACAATTACATCAACCTATAAAGATCGATCATGTAGAGAATGGACATGAGGATCAAAGTGAGCCCTCACAACAACTATAGAAGGATCATCATCATCAAAGAGATGTGCATCATCAATGATGTCTTCCAAGTCTGCTATCTAGTCATCCCCTATTGCTGGAGCTAGAAGAGAAGGTGTATCTTGTTGTGTTGGACCTAGCACTGTGGCAATGTATGCATGTGGACTATGCTGATGTCATGACCTTTTGTTGTAACTGTCAATAGAATCCCACGTATCTAAATCTGTTGAAGCATTATCGCTAGTGTCACTATCAATTTCCATAGAGTTTTGAAGTGCAAAGAGGATTAGAGGATAAGTTGGGTGAACTTTCCTCAAAGTGAACTCCTTCTCCACAAAGGTCTCATGTGTCTCAAGATCCATAAGTCGGTATGCCTTAACACTATCTTCATATCCGATGAAAGTACAAGGCTGAGGTAGTAGTGCCTTGCATCCCCTAGAAGATAGGTTTGTCCATGCTAGACAACCAAAGACTCTGAAGTGACTCATAGCTGGTTTTCTACCACACCATACCTCAAAAGGAGTCTTACCATCTAAGGCATTATGAGGAGACCTGTTAAGTATGTGAGTGGCACTACTAATAGCTTCGACTTCAAGTGTAGGATCAAGAGACTTTGCTTTAATCATGCAACTTTCCATGGAATTAAGAATTTGAATTCTTAATGTTGCAACATATGTCTTGTGTAGATTGAATGCTAGTGAATTTTGAAGATCAATTCCCTCAAGTTTGCAAGTCTTTAAGTCTTCTATCCACATATATGGTTTCATTGTCCATTTGTAGAACCTTGATGGCTTTCCTTGTTTGTTGTTCAATGTGACTCTTGAAGGCTTGAATCCTATCCAACACTTCATGCTTGTGATGAAGAAAATATATCCATGTGTAGCATGAAAATTCATCAATGAAAGTAAGGATGTAGTGACCCTGGCTGACTAATGTCACTGCAAAGGGACCTGCTAAAACCATGTGAACTAAATGAAGAAAAACTAGTGCTCTTAAAGACTTCCCTTTATCATACTTCTCCTTCAGATGCATAGCCACTGAACATGATGAACATTCACCCTTACAAAAGTTTATATTAGGTAGACCTTTGACCATGTTTCTTGAGCAAAGTTGTTGAAGATAGTGGAAGGCAAGATGACCATACCACTCATGCCATAGTTTGATTTGTGAATTAGATTGAGTTAACGAGGCATGTGAAGGAGACTTAGGCACAAAGTGGGAGATGGAATAAAGCCTCTTGTCATGATTGACTTTCCCCACTACATCCAATGAATCATCTTTGAGATGTCACACCATTACTGAATCTACAAGGAACTAAACTTTATTGCCATCTCCAAGGTGAGTGATTTGGTAAATTTGGAGGAGATTAAAGTTGAGGTTTGGAACATAGAGAACATCTTTGAATTCCCCATTTTCCATCTCCACATGTCCTCTCCCTTCAACTTCCATTTTAGTATCATCTCCCACAAAGATGTGCGGTACCTATGACTGCTTCAATGAAGATAAGTCTCCCTTTGAAGAACCCATATGATAGGAGGAACCTGAGTCAAGAATCCATTCCAATGAAGAACTTGTACTTGCCATAAGTGTTTGCCCTTTTCTCTTTGAAGAGGTTGGAGTTAAATCCTTGGAAGTACCTAGCACTTGAATTTTGTTCTTCCTGAGTAGGTTTTCCAACTCATCGATTCTCTTAATCTTGCAATGATGCTCATCATGTTTTTGCTTCTTGCAATCACAAAAAAGTTTATCATTCTTTTCATTACTTCCCTTCTTGTTGGAAGAAGAATTGCCTTGCTATGAGAAGGATTGTTGCATCTCAAATTGTGATTTTTGCTTCCACTGCTTCTTCTTCTTCTTTTTAGAACTTCTTCCTCCTTGAATTGAGTGGCTCTCATTACTAGCCACCAATTCTTTGGTCTTTGATGATGTGAGAAATCCCATATCTATCAAGTGAGATTGTTCAAAAATCAACATTTCTACAAATGCATCAAAAGTAGACTTTTGGAAAGCACTTCCATGGTCAACCTATGAGTATTATAACTCAAAACAAAGGAAGCATACTCTAAAGGCAGCCTCTTCAAGATGTGATGAATCAACTTATCATCCTTCGTGAGATTACCACAATCTTTAAGTAATGCCCTATACTCATTGGCTTTGTTGATATAATCTTGAATTGTGTCAAAGTTCTTTGGATCCAATAGAAGTAGATCATCCTCAATCTGGAATCCTTTTTCCTCATTCACCTGACTATAAAATGATTCAAATTTTTTGCAAGCAGGTTTGGATTCCTTGAAACTAGAAATGTGGAAGAAGAGATCTCTATGTACACAAGTCCTGATAATTCCTAAAGCCTATTATTTTTTAGTTTTCCAATCAATGAGTGTTGTAGCATCAGTGGGTTTGGGAATTGTACCATCAACATAAAGACTTAGACCTTTTTCCATTAATCTACTTCATGCAATATCTTTCCATGTAGAATAATTATGTGAAATTAGAAGTGGACATTTAGGTGAACCCATGATGTAGAAAATGAAAAGAGCATACAAGAGAGACACAAAACACAATACACACCCCTCATTTTCACTCAATCAAAAGACCCCCCCAAAAAAGATGCTTTTGGCAGTTTATATGTAGTGCATATACAATAAGCCACTTGTCAAAATGTACAAAGTGGACTTCTAATTTTTGTTGATTACAACTACCTTTTGAGGCTCAAATCTGTCACTAAGCATTGTAGCTCAGATGTACAACAATTTTGAAAAGTAATCAAAGCAATACAATGCAGAAAAGGCCCTAAGGCTAAAAGTGATACTTTTGTCCACACAACCCTATAATCTAATTTTAGATCTAGAAAGGAGACTAAAAATAATGCAGACTAAAAATAACCCACTTTCAAAAAAATGGAACCTAAAA
>CM053785.1:1004714032-1004846532 GCA_028749045.1 Cupressus sempervirens | reverse complement strand
ACATTGAATACTATAACCAAAACAAAATAACTGTTAGAATGATCATTATCATTGACATATTTCTATACTTAAACATTTCTATTATATATATATATATATATATATATATATATATATATATATATATATATATATATATATATATATATATATACCTTTAAAAAATTAAATTATAATAATATTATTTGATTTACTCATAAGAAGCATTCTAAATGGCAAATTCTAATCATCTATTAAACTAAATAAAAACTACATAAATTGTTTCCCAAACATGAGATGCATTATTTCCCAAACATCGTATGCAATGCTTCTCAAACATATCAAATTTCTACACCAACTTCTATGAGAAACATATGAAGTTTTAAAACCAAACCGACCAAATAAAAAAATAAAATTTTAAACTGATTTGATAGACATTATGATTTAACTTCTTTTTTTAATTAGAAAAATACATATATTAATATAAAAGGAAAAATCCACAATATAAAAGGCATTCATCCTCTTTGATTGAGAAGGGCCACAAATATTTGTTTTTCTTTCCAGGCCATACCCACTGCCCCAGCGATCATTCCATGGGGTTTCGCCAACCGCAGTTACTTTGTATAATCGGGGTTGAATGATAAAGAGAACGGCTAACTAGCTACGGTTACAATGTTCTCTGCATTTTCTACATTTAAGTCAAAGCAGGACTGCCAAAATGAATCCGTGGTTGTAGCTGGAAATTCCTCTGCTTTGGACTCAGGTACTAGTGAAACCACCTTATTTTATCATCCTTATCTTTACTTCTTCAGTTATAAAATTTGCAGAGTAGAACTAATTTTATTCCAAATTGAGCTAAATTTGATTGAATTTCCGCGATTTCGTCCAGTTCGATCTGATTTTCACTGAATGATCTAGCTTGTGTTAAGTATATTATTTATTTTAAGGTCCTTATCTTTAGCTCTTCAACTGTGAAATTTGCAAGGGTTTGAACTAGTTTTCATCGAATTTGACATGAGCCTTTTTTAATTTAAGTGAATTTTCGTTTACTTTGAGCTGATTTTCACTGAAAACTATAGTTCATGAAGTTTCATCTTTTTATTGCATGGTCCTTACTAGCTTTAGCTCTTCATCTGTGAAATATGCGACGATTTCAACTAATTTTCATCTAATCTGAGCTGAAGTTCTTTTAAAGAGCTGACTTTTCGTTCAGTTTATATTTATAACTGTGAAATTTACGAGGATTTGAACTCATTTTCATCGAATTTGAGCAAAATTTGTTTGAACCTGAGCGACTTTTATTTCAGTTTCATCTGATTTTCAGTGACTAATTAATGTAAGTTTCATGTTTGCCATGTCTCTCAGCAGATTCAGCTCTTCAACAGTTCGATCAGATATTCTTCTGCTTTAAGTAAAAGCATTGGTTCTTCTTTAACTGATCATAGCACATTCGCCATTTTTCTTTTGCAGGTTGGGATTTGAAGAATATGGAACCTAGGGTGTCAATTGCGTGCTTTTTGCTGTGTTTGTTTCTATTATGTAGCGTTTCTACTGCTGACGAGGGTTTAATAAGAGTTGGACTGAAGAAGAAGCGGTTGGATCGAGCTAGCTTAACGGCTAAGCTAGCAGAATATAACGGCGATTTTGCCAACAACTATATTGCACGTAAATTAGGCCTTAAAGAGAATTCAAAGTTAGAGGCCGATGCTAGTCAGTATTTGTCTTTGAAGAATTATATAGATGCTCAGTATTATGGAGAGATCGGGATTGGAACCCCGGCTCAGATCTTTACGGTAGTCTTTGACACGGGGAGTTCCAATCTCTGGGTGCCTTCGTCAAAGTGTTACTTCTCGGTGAGAGCTGCAAAGCTTAATTTGATTTTTGGTAGAAATTTTATTTTGTCAATGGATAATTTGTTCAGGTATCAGATCTATTCGTACAAGTTTTCATGGAATTTGAATGCTCCTTGACGGAGATCTACGAAGACATTTCTGGATTTATGGTCTCGTAGTTTAAATTTGATATAATTAAAAATAATTTGCGTAGATTGAAAAATTCAAGATGATTTTCGTTTTTGTACTGACTAATTGTTTCGCGCTCGTGGCACAGCCGGCTTGTTATTTTCATCCAAGGTTTCAGGCATCTCTGTCGAGCACATATGAAGAAGATGGTATTTAATTTCGAACTCACACCCTCATTCTTCGTATTTCGTGGATATGCATAGAAAGAATCTGATGCGGAACTTAGGATAGTATTTTAGTGCCTGTTAAAAGTAAACCACACAATATTATTTTGATTTCTTTTCATACTAGATTAAGATATCATTAATCGTGTCGTGATGAGTGATGTGATACCTATCTTTTAGCCAAATTTATTGTAAGTTGCTGTTACAGCATTATGAAATTGGTTATATCTATTAAATAAAAAATCGGCATAAATTTATTTCCAAATAATTTAATTATTTAATGAAAGAAGCTTGTATTTGATCATATATAAAGTGAAACTTCCACAAACTTAATATAGAAGTACTCAAAATCTATTTTTAATATTAAATATACCTTCTTTTTTAATTAATTTATTTTTATTCTTTAGATTTGATGTCTACATCATTATTTAAATATTAATAAATAAAATATTGTGAGTTAATATTCTTGAATTTTTTTAATTGATAAACAATTAATGTGGATTGACATTTTACAATGGTAAAAAGGGTTACAATGGTAAAAAGGGTGGTGTAGGATGGTGTGAGTGTGTTAATATTTTTATATTAAATTTGACAACCATCTTTATGTTGTGTTATTGCTATTAGGATTTAACTATGTGATTTTGAGTCAAACTCATTGACCCATGTTCCATGAGTAGTGATTCAACATGAATCCATGCTCCATGAGTACTGGGATGGGTGACCTCTCGGAAAGTCTCGGTGCTTCACCCCTGTGAGCATCACCTAGATCCAATGAGTGCTAATTGTTCCATTTATTCTCATGAGAGATGGATTCATGTTGAATCACTACTCATGGAACATGGGTCAATGAGTTTGGCTCAAAATCACACGGTTAAATCCTGATAGCAATAACACAATTTGACTTGTTGTGGAAATTATCTCCTACTTATCAACCATCTTTATGTCAAAACTTTTAATTTAATTATAAAGAGAATATACTTTTGAAAATTATAATGTTTGGAACTCTGAGATATAAATTATCAAATTTTTTTAGAAATTAAAATAAAAAGATTAGGTTAGTGCAAAAAAGTAAATGGAAATAAAAGGAAATATAAATAGTTATGGGTGTAGTAAATTAACTTTTAATCATTTTGTAGTGGATATCTATTAGCAGTTTTATTTAAGATATCTATACTAGTAATATTTTAAGTTAAATTATTTTTTATTAGTATTTTAAATTTTAAAATAATGTTTCTTAAAATAAAAAGAAATTATTTATGAAATATTGTTAAGAAAAAAGTCACATTTTTAACATAAATATAAATCTACCATGTTAATTGTATTGTATTAAAGCCTAAATAGTGGTAGCAATGGAATTAGTAATTTATCTAGTTTATGGAATGAATCCATTTTTTGGCATTTATTTGAGGAGAAAGGCATGGTGTGTTGCATGGAAATTGAAGGTTTACTTCATCCATGTTGCATGTCCTAACATATTTTCACATCTTGATAGGTATATTAAATAATCTCAAGATTCTTGTATGTTATCTT
The DNA here is from genome assembly GCA_028749045.1 of Cupressus sempervirens. Classification (NCBI taxonomy): domain Eukaryota; kingdom Viridiplantae; phylum Streptophyta; class Pinopsida; order Cupressales; family Cupressaceae; genus Cupressus; species Cupressus sempervirens. Next base: position 1,004,842,838 of record CM053785.1, on the reverse strand, counting down.
AAGTCACTACTCAATAGTGCATGTGCACATGGGATAATTGTGTGTAGGCTCATTTAATTATTTTAACAAAGAATCCTACATGTTACAAAAAATATGGATTATGAGCTTGACTATTCAAAGGTTGGTAACCTTCAATACAAGGTATATATCATGTATGAAACAACTATATAAAAAAATAAAAAAGTCTGATAAATCCATGATTAATTACATATCAAGTGAGTATTTACACCTTCATAAGCCATGGAAAGAAATTGACTTTGTATGAGTAACTGAGAAATTTTTCTTGAGTTTTTCTCAATCTTTGTTGAAATCCTTGCTAGTAAAGCCAAGAGGAAGAAGAACATGTTAAACTCTTCACTACTCAAGATATAAAATAATACAAGATTAAAGAGAATGCCCTGTGCATACTACCTCAAGCAAGTATGTCAAAAGCCACTAGAAAGGTGATAAACATTCTTTGAGACTCAAGGGATCAAGTAGATGTCACATGAAAGGGTTATGATAAGGCTTTATGTCAAGCCATGAGACAACGAATTGGTAGTCTATAAAAGAGAACTAACGATCACATACATTGAGATTATGAAGGATTAGAATGAAAGGACCAATGCCTTGATCAAATGGTTTATAGAGCTTGTATGATTATTTCATCTCAAGGTCTTATTTCACTTGTATTATATCTACAAGAGTAGAGTATCTACCATTCTATTTTTTCCTTTATGTTTCAATTACTATAGCAATACCTTGTCCACTTTAAAAATTGTGCATTCTTAGATCCTTTGAAATTGGACAACCTTCATTGTGCTTATGAAAGAATATGTTAGAATGTCAATGCTCATGGAAGCAAGCCAAGAGAGGTGTTAGTTAGTGTAGCTTGGACAATTATTCATCCACATGCTAATATTTAGCAAGTAATTTTTTTACTAAAAAAATTTTTAGAGTAGGGACAAACTATTTATTAAATAATTGACTTCTTTTAGAAGCAACTAGAAAATGACTTAGTTAGGGTTGTTAAGTTATTTTTAATCTTGATCATCGATTGAGAATCAATCTTGGTTGTTGGTTTTCCAACAAGAGTAGTATGCAAGAGGGTTAGGGGGCATTTGGAGAAAATAATTTGGAGAAGCATTTGCATTGCTAACAAATGAATTTAGAGTGATAGAAAATAGTCTTGCCATATTAGCAAGGGTGCAGCGATAGAAAATAGTCTTGCAGTGTTAGCAAGGACGTAGTGATAGTGTTGGAGATAGCAGTGAAGAATATCAACCAAAGAAGTTGGGAGGTTGTCAGATTTTGATCTGCAAATTACACAAGGCATTATATGGTCTCAAGCAAGCTCCCAGAGCTTGGTATGAAAGACTTCATAACTACTTGATACAGATTGGTTTTCAAAAAACTAATGATAACAATAGTATGTATATCAAAGAACGACTAGACAAGAATATTGTTTTGGCAAAAATATTTGTTGATGATACTCTATTCATAAGAAATGATGACTTATGCAAGGCATTTTAAGAAGAAATGAGTTTTGTATCTCTTAATTTTCTAAAGTTGATATAATTTCTCATCTATAGAACTGGTTTTCCCTTAGGGGTTTTTCTAGGGATGATTTGTCCAAAAATATTGTGTTCATTATGTTGCTTATTTCTTTCTATATTTTTATAGGTGAAGTTGCACTTATGTTATTTTTTGATATTAGCTAAGAATTAATTTTTGGTAGTTAAATAACCATTTAAGATAGGAGATTAATAATCAGTTACTGCAATAGTAATTTTTACATGGTATTAGAGTAGTGTTAAGGGTAGAAAAAAATTTCCGTAGGAAAGAAATTGAGGGTTTATAAAACCTAGTTTGATCTATTTAGATTTATTATTTCTTTAATCCCTTGAGATGTCTTTAGCTGGTTTGAGAGATCAAGATAGATTGGATGGTGCCTCAAATTTTGTTGTTTGGAGGACCAAACTTTCTTTATTGTTGGAAGAGAATGGTATCAAGGATTGTGTTACCAATGTTGTAGTTGTACCTTTAGATGCAACACAACTTGCAGCATATAAGAAGGATGATGCCAAGGTGAGGAGGATAATTATTGATGGTGTCAAGGATCATATTGTTCCACATATCTCAAAGCTAGATACATCAAAGAAGATGTGGGATGCCATTTTTGAATTTGTACCAAAATGCTACCACCAACAGGAAGATGATTCTCAAAGAGAAGTTGAAGAATACCGAGATGAACTAGGAAGAAGATGTCACAAGTTACCTCACCAAGTTTATAATTTTTGAAGGATGAGTTAGCATCTATTGAAGATAGCCCTAGTGATGATGATCTAGTGAGAATAGCCCTAAATGGGTTTACTAAGCAGTGGAGCAAGTTGTCAGTGGACGAGACACCTTACCGAGTTTGGATTGACTATGGAGTGTCACTTAGGAGGAGTTTATAATAAGTATTACCAATAGGGCCAACAAGAGTTAGAAAAGTGAGGTGGAACAAGGAAATGTGTCCCTAGTGGGGAAAGGGAAGGCAAAGAACGGGTCTAGAAAAGGATCGAATTCACAAACTGAGAAGAAGAAGAAGAAGAAGAAGGACCTTTCTAAGGTCAAGTGCTTTGGTTGTCAAGAGTATGGTCAATATGTCAGTGATTTCCTAGAAAGGAAGAAGGCAAAGAAGTAGCTGACAACTTTAGCAAGTGAAAAAGATCTCTCTAGTAGAATGGAAGAAGAGTTTGTGATCATAGCTTGTATGGTAAGCTCAAACTCATAGTTTGTTTGGTATATAAATAGTGGGGTGTCATTTCTTATGACATAAGTTAGAGAGAACTTATCTAGTTATAAGGAGGAGAACACCAGTATCCAAATCTCTATGGGAAACTTGTCCAAACTTAACCCTATTGGGAAAGGGACTATTCAGTTTCAAAGGGAGAATGGAAAGATAATTCCACTTCATGATGTGTTGCATGTGTCAGACTTAGGTATGAATATTATTTATGTATATTTTCTTCAAGATAACGGGTATAATGTACTCTTTAGAGGGGCACATATGTTGATCAAGCATAAGATTGGAAGTCTCCCTTAACTATTGGATTTAGGAGTGGTTACATTTATAGACTATAATTTGATACTCCTAAGGCACTAATAAGAAACAATAATCCTAGAGATCTTGGAGATCTGTGGCATAGGAGGATGGACCATATTCATCATGGAGCACTTAAATTAAACTTTGTGAGATAGTGACAGGTGTTCCAGAGGTGATCACAAAGCATGATGATGTATGTAAGGGATGAGCAACTGAAGACCTCATCCTTGGTAACAATGAGAAGGAAAATATAAGTTCTTCGATTAGACAATGGCAATGAGTAGAAAGGAAATATCTTCTAGGGGTTCTTTACTAGGGAATGAATCAAGCGAGAGCAGATTGTTCCTTACAATTGACAATAGAATGTAGTTGTTGAAAGGAATAACCATTCTATATCAGAAGCAAAAAGGGCTATGCTACATAACTAGGATATACACTACTACATATGGGCAGAGGTGTGTAGTACAACAATATTCTTTCATAATAGGGTTCGACATAAGGTACTAGGGAGGATGACACCAGAGGAAGCTTTCATAGGTAAGAATCCTGATGTTAGTCATTTTAGAATATTTTGGAGTTTGGCATATTGTCATATTCCAAGTGATACACATACGAAGTTAAATCAAACTATAGAGAGAGTGTACTTTGTTGGGTATAGTAAAACCTCAAAGGCATATAGGATTTTTATCCCTGGGACTAGAAGAATTTTTCTCAGACATGATTCCAAGTTCATGGAAGATAATGAATTTAGAAGGTCTAGAGATTTGTTAGTAAATGATCAGAGTGACTGACTAGCAAAAGCTACAAGGCCTAGTCAAGGGCAAAAAATATCTAGTACAGTTACTAGTACAAGTATAGGCTCAGGTGGTGAAGATTCACTAAATGTGGAGCAACTAGTGCAATGGAAAATCCATCAAGAAGACATAAAGGTTAACATTCCATCCTCTATAATTGGTAGTAGGAACCGTGAGGCTCAAGATACACAAAGGGATACTCAAGAGTTCGTGGAGCTCCTAGGAAGAGTATTAGACAATGGAGAGAACCAACCAATTTCAATGGCATTAGTTAGTCAGTTGGTAGATAGTGAGTCTTCTAGCTATCAAGAGGCTACATAGCATCAAGTATGGTGAGATGCTATGGTTGAGGAATATTCCTCAATAATGCAAAATGATGTGTGCGAGGTAGTGCCTAGACCAAAAAATAGAGTAGTAGTTGGAGCACACTAGATCTATAAGATAAAGCATGGTACAGGTGGTAGCATTGAAAAATACAAGGAAAGGTTCATGGAAAAGGGGTTCTCATAGAAGGAGGGAATAGACTATGAGAAGACATTTTCTCCAATGGCTAGGTATACTTTTATACAAGTTGTGATCTCATTTGCAACACAAATGAATTAGCAGATCCATCAAATGGATGTAAGAAAACATTCCTTAATGGTGAGTTTAAGGAGGAGGTATGCATAGAGCAACTAGATGAGTTTGTAGCACACATCAAAGAGACCCACATGTGTGGATTGAAGAGAGCCTTGTATGGATTCAAGTAGGCTCCCAAAGCGTGGTATGAGCACATTGATACATATTTGCAAGAAATAGGCTTTTTGAATAGTGAAGTGGATGCTAACCTCTACTACTTGGTGGTTGGGGGTGAGGTTCTCATTCTTTTTCTTAATGTGGATGACATGTTTCTTACAGGTTTACTAGTGCTCATAGAGGCTTGTAAGAGGGACCTTGCATAAGAGTTTGAGATGAATGATTTGGGACTTATGCACTACTTTCTAGGCATGGAGGTGTGGTAGACAAATGGAGATTTTTTCCTTATTCAAGGGAAATATTGCATTGAAATCTTGAAGAGATTCAAGATGAAGGATTGCAAATCCATGGCTGCACCCATGATCACAAATTGGAGGAAGGTAGATACATCTAAGGAAAATGATTTAGTTCCCACCTTATATAGGTAGTTGATTGGTTCACTTATGTATTTGGTCAACACTAGGCCAAATATATCATTTGCAATAAACTCTTTCAGTTAGTTCATGGTTGAACCAAAGACAATGCATTGGACAATGACCAAGCATGTGTTGCATTACTTGTGTAGTACATTTGAGTACGAGATTAGATATGTTCGAGGTGAAGGTATCAAATTGATAGGCTATATTGATGCACGCCACAAATTGGGTAGGCGGTACAATAGAAAAAAAGAGCACTTCAAGGTGTTGTTTTAGTTTGGGCTTAGGAGTTGTGTCTTGGTTCAGCAGAAAGCAAAAGTTTATGGCTCTGAGTTTAGTATAAGTGGAATACATAGAGGCTAGCATGGTGACATGTGAAGCTATATGGCTTTGAAAGTGGTTAGTAGTCTTATTTGGTTAGAAGGCTAAGACTACTATGATACACTATGACAATCAAAGTCCATCAAGTTATCTGAGAATCCAATATTTCATGATAGGTCTAAACATATAGACATCATATTTCACTTCATTAGAGATTATGTACAATGAGGGTTTGTTCAGCTAGAGTACATACCTATAGAGGAGCAAGTAGAAGACATTCTAACTAAGGCATTAGGGAAGGCTAAATTCATCTTCTTCGAAGATAAGTTGGGTGTTATGCAAAACAACTTCCTCACTAAGAGGGAGTGTTAGTGTAGCTTGGACAGTTGTTCGTCCACATGCTAATATTTAGCAAGTAATTGTTTTACTAAAAAATTTGTTAGAATAGGGACAATTATTTATTAAATAATTGACTCCTTTTAGAAGCAACTAGAAACCAAATTGGTTAGGGTTATTAAGTTATTTTTAATCTCGATTCAATTGAGAATCAATCTCGATCATTGGTTTTCCAATAGGAGTAGTATAAGAGGGGGTTAGGGGGTATTTGGAGAAAATAAGTTAGAGATTCCTTTGCAGTGTTAGCAAGTAAATTTGTGGTGATAGAAAATAGTCTTGCAGTGTTAGGAAGGGCATAGTGATAGCATTGGTGATGGTAGTGAGGAATATCAGCAGGAGAAATTAGGACATTGTTAGAGTTCTACCTATGAGAGGCAAGGAATTTTGTATCTCTTGATTTTTTGAAGTTAATATAATTCCTCATTTATAAAATTGGTTTTTCCTTAGGGGTTTTTCTAGGGATGATTTGTCAAAAAACAATTGTATTCATTATGTTGTTTATTTCTTTCTATATTTTTATTGGTGAAGTTGTAGTTTGTGATATTTTTTGATATTAGCTAAGAATTAATTTTTGGCAGTTAAATAATCATTTAAGATAAGATATTAATAATTAGTGGCCACAATAGTAATTTTCACAAGATGGTCCAAAATGACAATTAGTATTCATAAGAACATAATGTCTTAGATTTGTAAAAATTTGGATAATATTATGAAAACTATTTGTATAATTTGAATCACCAAGGTTCTATAAAAAGTAACCCAAGTTCATGTTGAGGATAGAAACTTAGAGAGAAGATTATATTATTGAAGATAATGCACAATCCATGATTTATTTAAAGAGGGTTGGATTACTATGATTTCAAAGAAAGTTCCAAGTAGCTCATAACATTTATATGAGTGCATGTTAAGGATATAGTACAATTATAAATTTTGGGAACAAGACTAAAATACTAGGAACTCTCTAAGTGTAGTAAATATGTAGGCTATTTTTTTATTAAAAAAATGCATATTACAAAGTTGTAGTTAGAGACTGCAAGAATATCAGCTAGACACACAAAATAGTGTATATGACATTTTTGTAGCAACACAAACAACAACAATAGTACAAAATAGAGAATATGCCATAGATGGAGCAATACAAATAGCAACTTAGCACATTGCACATCATCTTTTTTGTAGCCCAAGTACATCAACTCGTAGTCCTCATACTGTCCAAGTGGACTAGCGTGGCAAGGGCAAAGTAAATGAGGATAATACTTAGGCAAGATTGGTGCTTGCTTCATTAGAACTCCATTGGCCACCTCTTTGTCTTGTCCACCCAGCTTGCTTGGTAGGCCTGTCACGCCCTTGGGGACCAGACCTGCGTGAGGGTATGCTAGGTCAATATTAGGACAGCCTTTGGCCAGCATGCCCACATGGGTAGAAAGTAGGGGGGTAAAAAGATAAGGGTTGTAGTTAGATGTATTAGGATACTTTGTTAAGTTAGTTAGTTTTAGGTTAGTTGTTTTAGTTAATGATTAGGAGTTTTAAGTCTGTATTAAATTAGTTTTTTTTCTTTTATTAATGTTATTAAATTTAGTTAGTTTCAATGTTATGTAAGATGTTTGATTTGTATTAATTTAGTTTAGATTAGTAAGTAGTGTTAGTAATAAAGTTTTTCTTTAAAATAATTAGGTGTTAGTGTTAGTTAGTGTTATTTTAAATATATGTTTGAGTATTAGTTAAAGGTTAATTATATGTTGTAAATATAAGTCATTTAGTGATGTTAATAATTCTATCAATTTTAATGTTAGATTGGTAGATTGTGATAGTTGTTTTATTTTATTATCTAATCGTATTTAATTTAATCTATATTGTTATTGTCTTTAGGAATGTTTTATTAGAATTATAGATTAAATAAAATTGTGATTGAACCATATAAATTCTAAATAAAGTTTAATTATGAATGTATCGTCACATTAATTAGTAAGTTCTTTTGAAATCAGTTTTGAATAATGTTAAGTATATTGTTAATATAATAACAAACAAGTGTCGTTATCAATTTAATAATGAGAGTTTAAATTTAAAAAATTATTCTTCATCATTATAAACTCAAGATGACATATACTAAACCTATTCTTGCACTTGCGACTCAACTCTTAAACCTTTGCGAACCTTATTAATAATTTTTAAAAAAATTACGTGTGTTTATGCCCCGTATTTTTGGGCATGACAGTGTGAGCACTCAAGTAAATGGACAGACCACAAAATATGACCACAATAGCTAGCATTCAAGAAAATGGGAGTCAAGCCCATATATCTTTTGATGACAATAGACCTTCCAACTATTCCAGTTTATCAAGCCCTTGTTCAAGCTCACAGTTCTTTTTCAATAACCAAATGCTTCAAAGAACTACTTCAACATTAAGTTGCAAGCCCCTTGTTGGTCCTCAATGTAACCATGAAATTTTTTTTTCTAGATCCCAATTGACCTTTGTACTACTCATTTTGTCAACAATCCTTTCAGGAGCTTCCTATGTCAATTTCTAATACTTTGACACAAGCTATCAATATGTGTAAACACCCTCAGTTTATTGAGTTAGATGATAGAATTCTCCAATGTAACAATTTTCAATACACCAAAATTGTTTTTGATTGTTGTATGCTACTCTCTAGTCAATAGACCACATTCACTGATGATAAGTTTACAAAACCCCAGATTCCACCATTTTATGATTTTATCTTGCAAACTTTAGATGATAAGTTTAGTGTATCCTTTTGGCCTCAACTTGTTATTGGTCATGGTCAACCTAATGCTACTACCCAAACCAAGATGCTTAACTATGCTAATCTAAGTCTTTGCAAAGCTCTGCTTTTCCAACAAGATATGCATCAGTGTTTACTCCAAGCTAAAATTTAGTGGCAAAATACTGAAACTAGTTATAATGCTAATTTTCATACCATAATCACTTCCCTTTAGTCCCTTGAGACTTGCCTTGTTAGCCACCTCATCTATGCTACTTCTACTGACATTGCAGCCTTGCATACCAATTATGATAAATTTTGCACTTCAACTAAAGCATGGTGGACTAATCGAACCCATCAATCTCAACAATTTTAAACCATTTCAAAAAACACTAGCCACATTTAGAAAACTACCACACAAATTCATTCTCAGCAGCTAGCTGACAGTCAACATCTATCATAGATCATGTCAACTTTAACCACAAAACTTGAACAAGTTGTTTTGACACATACATCAAATATTCAAGCTAGTCTTCAAGCTACCAAAGTTTAGAAATGGTCTTTCCCAGACTCTAGTCAAGATCTAGCAAGGCTTCAAAATCAATTTAAAGGTAGATCTCTTAATTTGCATATGCCAAAGCCTCAACCATAAGAATTTGATGCTACCACTAGGACTTCATTCATTACATACATCATGAGCTTACATATGATATATATACTAACTTATTTATTAGATATGATATCTACTGGCAATAATACAGACTTACTTATCAGTTATAAGGGTCTAATTTCTGGTCATCATTGATGAGGGCAGCATACTCTCTACCTTATTTTTGATAACTAAAATTGAACCTAAAATGAAAGACAACTCTTGTAGACTCCTAAAAGAAGGCTTGAGACTTGACTCTCTAAAACTTAGTTTGAGTGTGAGCACTTGTTTCCCTTTTATAAGTAAAGCATTGTTTTAGGCAACTCAAATTAGTTTAGTTACATTTGGGATCCATCTATACCGGATTGACACCTGTCCTTCTTCTTGAAGCCTTATTAGGAAAGCATCTCACATAGTAACCACATGACATAAAGTGGTGTAAACAGTAATGCGAGAAGGACAAAAACTTTATTACAAAGCATCTTTTTGACACAAGAAGGGTAACTAGTAGTTACTTTCAAGGGGTAACTAAAGCTCCTTTAAACTATGGTGTGGTCCATATCCAATTTTTCTAACCAAGTATTGGATAGCTTTGGATAAGTGACAACCCCACTTGCTAGGTTAGTAAACCCTATCCTTGATGAATGGGCTTCCCAATCAAATCCTTCTTCACTGCTAGGTGTTGATGGAGATTTCAATTTTGAGCACAATGTTCTGTCCAACGGTTCTTCCATTGATTCTTCTTTCCATAAAATACTTCAATCCAAATGAATGTATGCATATTGTGTACCAATGTGAGGATCAAAGGGTAAAGCATTGGTTTGATACCGAGTGAAGATCCATATAGGCTTCGGGGTATTTGAATGAGCAAAATGATGTAGGTTACATAATTCCATAGTCTCTTCCTATTCTTATGTTGGTCCATAATGATCAAAGAAGAATTAATTTATAGGATTTGACAAATATCAATGAAAAGTGATCTTATGCAGATAGCCAAAGTTGCAAGTGGTGGGAATAAGTGCATGTGAATAAGGATATGTTCCTCGGAAGTAGTCTTCACTCAGGTTTACATGGATCAACCAATGGTTTTGTTGAGAGATGTGTGCACTACTCAAGATGTGAACTAGCCATTCGAACATTTTTGCACTAGAAGATATTATTTGATCTCATCATTAGCAGTTTGACATGGTTCTTTCTGAATGGTATCATCTGTTAGCAATTTTCTAGAGGCATCAAAATGTTGATCCCTTTGTTCTTGACAAACTTCTCTAGTGAGTCTAAAAAAGTTGTCTTGCTAATGAATATTACTAGCAAAGTTATACTCTTCCTTCTCTTTCCATATCATCCTAATATTATTAATTGGTCAAACATTTTTGAATTCTTCAACAAGAATCCTTCTTTGTTCATCATAGAAATCCTCATCAGCACATGTGTTTCTAGTGAGATTGTTGAAAACCCAAATGACGTTAAGGATCACGTCTTCTTGTGACTGTTCTTTCTTTGTAGGAAGATTAGGTTGTAAAACAAATTTTCTATCATCTTCTCCTTGAATAATTGTATTGAGTCCTCAAACATGGTGCAATATTTGTTGTCGATGTCTTTTTGTAAGATCTTCGCAAACTTCTTCTTGAAGAATGACTTGTCTTTGACAAACATATTCATCCATAGAACCCGGCTGATTGTAGCATGCAAGATGTAGATTTTGCAGGATGTTAAGTTGGCTGTATTCCTTACTACTTCTTTGATGAGGCCGTAATAGTGTTGTCCCATTGGTAGTATTCACCGTTTCGCTTAGATTGTTCACAATGTGAGAGGTGTGAGAGGAGCATCCTTCATGGCTAAGAAAATCTACAAGAAAATTATTAGTACCTTCTATATGTTCTATTTCAAAATCAAAAGTGCCAAGGAACTATGCCCACCTTAGAAAGTGTGCTCAAACAACTTTATTTTTTTATTCTTTCTTAAAGAAACTAAGAAGATGTTGTAAATCACTACAAAGAACAAATTTTTGATCACCAATGCATAGCTGGAATTTTTGGGATGCATGTACTATTGCCAGTAGTTCTTTATGAGTTGAGTGATAATTTACCTTAGATCCTTTGAATGTACCAGATTCAAATCTGGCAATCTCTTCCTTAGGTTGACCATTGTTGACGATTACTTGTTCCAGGAGAATTGCGCCCCAAGCATCTTGGCTTGCATCTGTCTGTACAATTTTCTTGCCATTACCTAGTATTTGAAGAGGAGGCAACTTCTAACATTATTTATTGATCTATTCAATTTCTTGGTTATGTTTTTTTTACCATAACAAATCATTTTTCCTAAGTAATTTATTCAATTCCTTTCTTGCCTCAGCTATATTTTTGAAATAACTAGCAATATAGTTTAGTAATCCTAAAAACCTTTGTAAGCTCTTTTAATCCCTTAGTTCTACTTTCTAAATAGTTTGAAGTAGATGAGGTTTCAGATATAACTTACCATTGGGTTCAATTTGAGTTCCTATAAATACCAAACTTTCAGTACACCAACTGAGTTTGGTAGGATTAAGACATAGACCATGGGTTTGACATAGAGATAGAAACTTCTTTAGATGTTCAAGGTGGGATTTATGATCCTAACTGAAGATTAAGATATCATCAATGTATGGATGAATAAATTTGGCATAGGGAGCAAATATCCCATCCATGATACCTTGAAATATAGATGGTGTAGTTTTAATACCAAAGGGAAATACTATCCACTAAAACATACCTTGTGGGATTGAAAATGTTATTTTGTATCGATCCTTTTCTTGAACATTGAGTTGCCAAAATCCTTTAGCCAAATCAAATTTACTAAACACATTGCATCCTTGGATTCTTTCTCAAATATAATCTTTGTGTTGGACCAAACACCAATTTTCCCCTCCAAGATTTGTGACATGGCTTAACCACCTCCTGTGTTCTATAAGCCTAGTGGTTGTATTGGAAATTAACAAGTTGATCTTTTGGTGCAATGACAAATCTAGCTTGTAACAAGTGGTATCAGAGCTTGGTCATAGGTTCAAATCTCCTTGGGTAATGCTGAGGGGGGATTGTTGGACTAACTGCCAATGTTCCCCTTTGGAATTCATGACATGGCTTAACCACCTCATGTGTTCTATAAGTCTAGTGGTTGTATTGGGCATTAACAGGTCAATCTTTTGGTGCAATGACAACTCTAGCTTGTAACATTGTGTTTGACACTTGGGATGTTGATTACTTTCAAGACACGCATTTAAAGGCTTGTAATTTACAAAAAAAAATTTCTCTAAAATTTCTTCGTTTTCATCCTTTTTCAGGGCATACATTTAATGGAAGGAAAAGGGGTTAGTACTGGGCCTAATTAATTGTTTAGCAAGGAGTTTTGAGATCTCTTTTTTACACATAGCTTGTTCACTTCTAGATAACATAAGGTAATTGGATTTTCTTTTTGAGAGAATCTCTTTTCCATCTGAATCACATTTGAGCCAAAGAGAGCACTCAAATTTTTGAGTATATCTATTGAGATCTTTGGTTAAAACTATGTCTACAAATGTGGCTTGAATTTGGGCAAGCTCCCCCCTAGTGGAAAGAGACTGGTTGGCAAACCAGACACATTGACCTGGTAAAACAAGTTTGGGTGGTGTAGGAAAAGCCTATTTAGGAGAGTAGGCATGAGTTTCATTAATTTAAGGGACAAACCCAAACTTAAAGGTGATATTGGTACCATGTATGCTAAGTGTGTAGGGACTCCAAGCTTGGTGGGTAGTACTGTTGATAATACAATCATAATGTTCAACAAGAAATTGAAGAAAAGCAGTAGGAAAAGTGGCACTAGAAAATTGAATATGAATATTAGCCTTATAGTTAATGGGGTTACCATTGTGAGTGATAGAGCTAATACTTGTATTGGTAGGGTCCAACAATCAGCTAGAAAATATTGTGGTCTAGCAATATTGCAGTTAGCACCATAATCAAGTAGAGTGAATAGTTGATATGGCTTAATACTTGAGAGCTTAATGGTAAGCAAGAATGTTGGGCATGAATGAGAGAATCCTTTCAAATAGGCAAAAACTTGGTTAGTGCTAGATTTTGGTGTCTCGGGTTGAGTAGTGACTAGTTGATAGTGTTCTTCATGGCATTGAAGACTGGCAAGCTCTTACTATTCGGCTTTTTCTTTGTCAAGCTTCAGTTGTTCCATTTCTAACAAGAATTTATCTAAAGAGTTGAGGGAACTTGAGCTAGGCTAAAGTTCTTTTAGTTCCTTTTAAATCTTAGCAATTTCTATAGAACATCATTTTTGATATTATACAAAAATGCAAGTCTATTTGATAACCATTCATGACAATAATTTTTTGCAAAGTCCTATTGAGCAATGGGATTATGAACATACTCATATGAAGAAGGTTGAATTACTTCCTAAGCGTCTTCCACATCTTGATTATGATCAAGATAAGCTTCCACTTGCAATTCTGGATATTCCTCTAAGAGCTTAAGTCTATCATTCTCCAGCTTAGAGAGTTCTACTACAACTTTCTAATATTGATGAGGTGTCAAAAACTAAGTCTTTTTGGCTTCTAACCAAGAGGCTTTTATCGATATTTGGTGAAGTTGCATTTCTGGAGTGATACTGAACCATTGTGGATTTGTCTAAGAAAGATATTTTCCTCTTCCATAAGAATAATCATATCAAGATTTAGGATCTTGAGAATACATAAAAACACATGTAAGATACTTCAAAGTTTGATGAGTGATTTGACAAGTAATGAAATTAATTTGTACTAGAATTAGAAAATTGCACATAGTGTCTTATCTAGGAATCTAGTTCATTTTCATATTCAATTTCTTTTATACAAAGGTCTTCAGAATCATAGGGATCCTGGATCTCTGTCAAAGGCAAAGAGTCAAGATTTACTTCTTGAAGGGGGCAAACTCATTTAGAGTTCTTAGGCTTAGTGTCCTTTTGTTTTAAATTTTGCATAATGTGGTCCCTTGCAAATATAACAAGTAGGAGTGAGATCTTTATTCCTAACTCGCTTCTTGTTTTGTAAGAAAGTCTTTCTATACTTCTTGAAGCGTTGGGGACTTTTCTCTTCATAAAATCTTTTGGATTTTTTCCTTTTATAGGGCTTGACCTTATTTTTCTTATGATAGCATCCATAATTGTTTTGAGTACAATGACAAATATTGGATTTAAGATATAACAAGACTTCCTTCTGTTGTCTTTTGTTTTTTCTTTCACTATAGAGATCACTATTAATTTCCTTAATGAATTGCACAAGCTTGGGAAAGGTGACATCATTGATTTTCATGTCTAGAGTATTGAGAATACCATTTAGAATCTTTTCTCTATAATAGGATTGTAATTGAATAGGAAAGCCTTCTAGGAAAGTATTATACATCCATACTTGTTGTTGGTTTTTCCTAAGAGATAGAAGTTAGTGTACTCATTTTCATGTTGTCCAACAAACATTCTATATAAGGCTTCACAAACAACATTAACTCTAGTGCTAATGAGGTCCTCTTTATATTCTGTGGTGAGTGAATCCCACGTAGATTTGGTTATGCCAGTTTAGGCATTTAAAGCTTTTCTAATAGCTTGTTCTTAGGTAATGCCATCAACTGTATATATGGCATTATCAATCCATGTTCTCATTGCATCCAAAGCTACTTTATTCTTGATTTGATCATACTCATCGAAATTGATGAGTGTAGGAGAATTCTCAGAGAAATTATGGATTTGATTATAAGGGCCTCCATGGTCCTATTTGACCATATTAACATTACCCCATGTCCCAGTGGTAGCATCAAATTATTGTGGTTGAGGCTTTGGCATACACAAAGTAAGAGCTTTACCTTTAAATTGATTTTGAATCCTTTCTAGGTCTTGACTAGAGTCTAGGAAAGATCATTTCTAAACTTTGATAGCTTGAAGACTAGCTTGAATATCTTATGTATGTGTCAAAATAGCTTGTTCAAGTTTTGTGGTTACAATTGACATGGTCTGTGACAGATGTTGACTATCAGCTAGCTTCTGAGAACAAATTTGTGTGGTTGTTTGCTCAATGTGGCTAGTGGTTTTTGAAATGGTTTGCAATTGTTGAGACTGACAGGTTTGATTAGTCCACCATGCTTCGGATGAAATGAAAAATTTATCATAATTGGTACGCAAGGATGCAATAGCAGCAAAAATAGCAGAGCTAAGGTGGCCAGCAAGGTGAGTCTCAAGGGACTAAAGGGAAGTGACTATGGTATGAAAATTAGCATTATTACCAGCTTCAATCTTTTGATGTTGAATTTCAGCTTTGAGTAAATGTTGATGCATATCCTATTGGAAAAGTAGACCTTTGCAAAGACATGAATTAGCATAGTTAAGCATCTTGGTCTAGGTAGTAGCATCAAGTTGATTGTGGCCAATAACATGTTGAGACCAAAAGGGTACATACTGAACTTATCATTTGAAGTTTGCAAGATGAAATCATAAAATGGTGGAATCAGGGGTTCTATAAACTTATCGTTAGTGAATGTGGTTTATTGAATAAAGATTAGCATACGACAATGAAAACTAGTTTTGGTGTATTGATAATTGTTACATTGGAGACTACCATCATCTAACTCAGTAAACTGAGGGTGTTTACACATATTTACAATTTGTGTCAAAGGATTAGAAACTGATATAGGAAGCTCCTTAATACCAATTTTACAAGTTGTGAGAATGAATGTAGGTGTCGATTCATATAAAAGTTTTAAGAATCTACCTTTTCTATGAAAAGGGGTCGGTGGGAGTTGAACTCCCAACCACCCATATCCTAAAATAAGGTCAACAACTACACCATTTAAAGATTCAACAATATGTATGGGGTTAGTTATATTTAAAATTGATTTAGTCACCAACCTTAGTTAAATAAGGTTTATTTATTTAGATAGCCCCTAAAAATGAAATAAGGCCATATTTGTAAAATGGAAAAGGGGATTTTTTGGGGATTATTTTCCCAAGGGAGATTATTTGTTTGTTTAATGGTTAAAACCTAATTATGGCTAATTTTATGTATAAAATGGGGGTAGTGGGCTTTGGAAAAGCATCCATGTGATGAGAAGGAGATTGTGAACTTGAAGGCTTGTTGATTATTCCTACACATTGGAGAATTACATTGTCATTATGCTTGAAAGGAAAATCTTTTAAACACTTATAATTGATTTTGGAGCTTATCGGATCAATCGCTCTATTGGTGCAGGACCCAGAGATGTAGTCTAACCCGTAGATGAACTTCGTTATCAATTATGTTTTGTCTTCTATCTCCTTATTTTATTTCTTTCAAATCATTACCTTATTATGCTTTGTTCATTTAAACATTATAATAATGTTAATTCGCTAATTAATGCTTTAGATTAACTTAATGTAATTATGTTAAGCATTCCTCTATAATCTTCCTAGATCCTAATCAGATCATTTATTATGAAAAGTATATTAAGGGAGTGGGGGGTCACTAATCATTTTTTGATCTTAATTTGTAATGTGATAAGTGTATCATTGATGTAATCATAGGGTCTAGTACACATCCTTCTTAATAAATTTGACTAAGGGTAATTATGTGTCATGGGAAAATGAATCATCACACATTGTAGATGGATTGATCTCTTGCCTTATCTTTATAGATTCATTCTTGAGCCAAAGACCTAATGGAAGAAAATAATTTGGGAAGATATGAATGGCCATATTAGAGGATTACTTGGTTTGACTCTCAGTTTATATTTATTCCATTCATTATACTCCTTGAGATCATGGGTATATATGCCCATGCATAGTTTGGAACATTATTTGGGATCATTTTGGAGTTCCACATGTTCCTACATTCTCATATGATCATGTTATAGATTGTCTCCTTCTAAACTTGATGATGCAAATAAAATCGTCTATAATGATTGTACATGAGAGGACATTGAATATTATACAACACTTGACATATATGATGATCCATTGGCTCCAACTATAGTCCCTCCTTCTCCAATTGAGATCGTACGTTCCTCTCTTGTTGGTTAATCTAGTGAGTCATTACAAGAGATATTTATTTGTCTTGCTGATTGGGATTTAGTTATTTTCCATATATTGGTCCATTATTTGTGGATTAGATCATATTTCAAATTTGGGAGACACTTCTAATTGCATCTCTTTGATTTGATGATAACTTCATCACCTTTGGAGAATCTTCTTTAACTTCTTTGTGGATTGACATTCATGATACTTTTGCTTCACTTGATATTCACATTTCTTGGTTTAGTTTGATTATGTTTATGTAATGGATTCTTCAGAATTGGAGACTCCTATTGAGTTTCAAATGCATCCATATTTGATGATAGTTATGGGAGCAATGTAAATTCACTTTATCTTTGTCTTTGGAGATTTTATACAATTAGTTTCTGTTGGTTCCTTGTTTGTCACCTTTATTATGATTAGGAATTTTCCTAATTGGTTCATGCCACCTTCATGGTCCAAGTACATGACAACACATGAGGAGATTTCAAAGACAATATTAGCATACTTTGTTTGAATTTCACTTTGTGATTCTTATCTATAATGGGAAGCATTCTTGCATTTGTACTTTGTATATCTTCTTCCCAAGGGGAGAAATATTATTTTAAGGCATTGAACTATTTTGCCTTCAAACTTCCACCAATGTTTAAGACATTATCTATTATGGGCATGGGGTGTGAGGGGGAAGTGAGCTGTCTCCTTATTTCCTTCATATGAAGGAATATTTAATTGTATATGCATGATGTATGTAGTCCTTGAGAAGCATTGAGTCCTTCATCTATGCATCTTGTTTATTTTCATCTCTCTTTTGGAGTGGATTTTTGTCTCGTGTGGTTTTCTCTCCTTTTATATGTTAGTGAAAATATTTGTCTCCAAGAAAATACTTACAAAATGACCCTAAAATGCCCAGACAAGAAGACTCAATCAACACTAACAATTGGGTCGCATTGCTATTGGAATGTGCAAGCGCCCTCTAAATTATTTGGGTACAACTCCTTGTGTATGATTTACAACAAATTTTCCTAAGCTATGAACTGTAATGCTTTTAACCAGAAAGCAAGAAAGGTAATTGAACATATGCTCATAACTATGCCATAGATGTTGAAAATGGATTTATAGAACAGAGAGTAAAGAAGCAAGAAGAATGGGAAAAGATCACACAAAGTCAATCTTTTTGATCCTCCTATTGTTAGAAAATAATAATGAGACTGAAAGCTCCAATTTCCCGAAACACGGTTACATAATACTCAAAGATTTTATAGCAATTGTGATTACAAACAAAGTAGTATTTAAAGATAATTAAAAAGACTCAAAGTTCTATTTTAATCAAAAGAAAAAGAACTTTTAAATTCAAAGATTTAATTAACATTCTTCTCCTCTGTTCAAATAGTCAATCAAAGCTTCAAAGAACAAAGATTATTGAACATAAGCTTCCTGAAAAACCAAAACTTCCTAACTTATCCATATTCCCCTTTTACAAATAGGATTTCTAAAGAACGTCCCTCCCTTCTCCCCATCACTTACAAATAATAATAAAAAAGCTCTCCCTTTTCTCTAGTAGCACAAAGTTTGCTAGCTCCAAGGCGGAACTCTTGACTGCTCGATGCTTTTACAATAAATAGGCATGAATGAACGGTATTTAGTTTTCATAATTGAATCTTGAAATAAAAACCTCTGCATGTTCGTCAGCAATCTTTACTATCTATTATGTCTACCCCTTTGAATTATCATATAAGGGAGTAGAACAACTCGATGTCATCTTATGCCAATAGGTGGAAGCTTTCTCTATTCACGTGTCCCTTTGACATTAGCCACCATTACTTAAAAATGTCACATGTGCAAGAATGGGAATTGGTTTGGGTTCTTATTGGTATTTTGGAATACCATTCATGTGTTCAATGATATTCCCTTGTTTGAATACAAACCTTCTAACCCCCACCAAGCTTGAAGATTTAGTCTTAATATGTTTCTTGCACATTTATTTGAAATGTGTTATTGGGCACAGCTGGAGAAATCACATCAAACTGACTAGGATTTCTATGTGTCCCTTAGGCTTATGGCCTTGTAGACGTCATTAAAAATCTTTCATTCATTCATTCATCAAATGCTTCACTTAGAAATTCAATTTTCCAAATGACAATTTTCACCAAACTCACAGTTTTGTGGTTTGGGCTCTCTTCATTCCCTGCACCTTCCTATCGACACGGGATGAGGCTCGGATGTAAACACCCCTAGACATCTAGACTTTATGCAAATGTTATAATGAACCGTTGAATGCTTAACGATTATTGATCACGCCTATTTAGATGGTTTGGGTTGTTAGTTTTTTTAGCTTTGGACAGTTGTTTGTCCATTTGCTATTATTTAGCAAATAATTGTTTTGCTAACTAATTGGTTAGATTTGAAACAAATATTTGTTAATTAATTGACCACTTTTGGAAAGAACTAGAAACCGACTTGGTTAGGGTTGTTAAGTTGTTTTAATCTCAACCGTCGATTGTAAATCAATCTCGGTCGTTGGTTTACCAATAGGAGTAGTATAAAAGGAGGTCAGGGGGGCATTTGGAGAAAATGAAGTTTGGAGAAACGTTTGCAGTGTTAGCAAACAATCTTGCAGTGTTAGCGTGGGAATAGCAGTGGGGAATATCAGCGAGATAAATTAGGAGGTTGTCGAAATTCTACCAATAAGAGGAAAGGAATTTTGTATCTCTTGATTTGCTAAAGTTTAATATAATTTCTCATCTGTAGAACTGGTTTTCCCTTAGGGGTTTTTCCAAGGACAATTTGTCTGAAAATATTGTGTTCATTGTGTTGCACATTTCTTTCTGTATTTTAGAAGTGAAGTTGCAATTGTGTTATTTTTTGATATTAGCTGGGAATTTATTTTCAGCAGTTTAATAATCATTTATGATAGGAGATTAATAATCAGTGATTGCAACAATTAAATTTTTCACATGGTATCAAAGCATTGTTAAGGGTAGAAGAGTTTTGCCCTAGGAAAGAAATTTTGATCTCTTTAGATTTATTATTGCTTTAAACCCTTGAGATGGCTTCAGTTGGTTTGAGAGATCAGGATAGATTGGATGGTGCCTCAAATTTTGGTGTCTGGAAGGCTAGAATTTCTTTATTGTTGGAAGAGAATGGTATCAAGGATTATGCTATCAGTGTTGTACCTGTACCAATGGATGCAACACAGCTTGCAGCATATAGGAAGGACGATGCCAAGGTGAGGAGGATAATCCTTGATGGTGTCAAGGATCATATTGTTCCACATATCTCAGAGTTAGATACGGTGAAGAAGATGTGGGATGCCATTCTGAATCTATACCAAAATGCTACCACCAACACGAAGTTGATTCTCGGAGAGAAGCTAAAGAATACTCGAATGAATTAGGGAGAAGATGTCACAAGTTACCTTACCAGGCTCAGACTTGTCAAGGACGAGTTAGCAGCTGTTGGAGATAGCCCTAGTGATGATGAGCTAGTGAGAATAGCCCTAAATGGGTTTACTAAACAATGGAGTGTCTTTGTTCAATTTGTTAGTGGACGAGATACTTTAGTGAGTTGGGATCGACTATGGACTGATTTCACTCAAGAGGAGTTTAGACTAAGTCTTGTCAATGGGGCCAACAAGAGTTAGAAAAATGAGGTGGAACAAGAGAACGTTGCCCTAGC
The DNA here is from genome assembly GCA_028749045.1 of Cupressus sempervirens. Lineage (NCBI taxonomy): Eukaryota > Viridiplantae > Streptophyta > Pinopsida > Cupressales > Cupressaceae > Cupressus > Cupressus sempervirens. The sequence goes on along the minus strand of CM053785.1, from coordinate 1,004,822,027 downwards.
GGGTAAAGGGAAAGCAAAGAAGGGATCTAGCAAAGGATCGAATTCACAAAGTGAAAATAAGAAGAAGGACTTTTCTAAGGTCAAGTGCTTTGGATGTCACGAGTTTGGCCACTATGTCAATGATTGCTCAAAGAGGAAGAAGGGTAAGAAGTAGGTGGCAGCTTCAGCAAGTGTGGAAGAACTCTCCAGTAGAATGGAAGATGAGTTTGCACTCATAGCTTGTATTGTTAGCTCAACCTCACAGTGTGTTTGGTATATAGATAGTGGGGCATCATTTCATATGACAGGAGTTAGAGAGTACTTCTCCAGTTACAAGGAGGAGGACACCAACATCCAGATTTCTATGGGAAACTTTTCCAAACTCAACCCTGTTGGGAAAGGGACTGTTCAGTTTCAGAGGGAGTGTTAGTTTTGTTAGCTTTGGACAGTTGTTTGTCCATTTGCTATTATTTAGCAAATAATTGTTTTGCTAACTAATTGGTTAGATTAGAAACAAATATTTGTTAATTAATTGACCACTTTTGGAAACAACTAGAAACTGACTTGGTTAGGGTTGTTAAGTTGTTTTAATCTCAACCATTGATTGTAAATCAATCTCGGCCGTTGGTTTACCAATAGGAGTAGTATAAAAGGAGGTCAGGGGGGCATTTGGAGAACATGAAGTTTGTAAGTTTGCAGTGTTAGCAAGGGCACAGTGTTAGCGTGGGAATAGCAGTGAAGAAATCATTGTACGGACTCAAGTAGGCTCCTAGAGCGTGATATGAGCACATTGATACATACTTGCAAAAAATGGGCTTTGTGAAGAGTGAAGCAGATGCTAACCTCTACTACTTGATGGTTGGGGGTGAGATTCTCATTCTTGTTCTTTATGTGGATGACCTATTTCTTATAGGTTCACTAGGGCTCATAGTGGATTGCAAGAGGAACTTTGTAGAAGAGTTTGAAATGAAGGATTTAGGACTTATGCACTACTTTCTAGGCATGAAAGTGTGGTAGACAGATGGGGAGATTTTCCTTGGTCAAGAGAAATATTGCATTGAAATCTTGAAGAAATTTGCGATGGAGGATTGCAAAGCCATGTCTACACCCATGATTATGAATTGGAGGAAGGTAGATACATCTAAGGAGAAGGATGTAGATCCCACTTTATATAGATAGTTGATTGGTTCGCTTATAGATTTGGTCAACACTAGGCCAGATATAGCATTTGCAGTTAATTCTCTTAGTCAGTTCATGGTTGAACCAAAGAGAATGCATTGGATAGCAGCTAAGCATGTGCTACATTACTTGCATGGTACAGTCGAGTATAGAATCAGATATGTTCGAGGTGAAGGTATCAGGTTGATAGGCTATACTGACGCAGATTGGGCAGGAAGTACAATAGAAAAAAGGAGCACTCAGGGTGTTGTTTCAGCTTGGGATCAGGAGTTGTATCTTGGTTCAACAAGAAGCAAAAGTCTGTGGCTCTAAGTTCAGCAGAAGCAGAATACATAGCAGCTAGCATGGAGACATGTGAAGCTATATGGCTTTAGAAGTTGTTAGTAGCCTTGTTTGGTCAGAAGGTTGAGACTACTGTGATACATTGTGACAACCAGAGTTGCATCAAGTTGTTTGAGAATCCAGTGTTTCATGATAGGTCTAAACATATAGATATCAGATATCACTTTATCAGAGATTGTGTACAAAGGGGAGTTGTTCAGTTACAGTATATACCTATGGAGGATCAGGTAGAATACATTCTGACTAAGGCATTGGGGAAGGCAAAATTTATCTTCTTCAGAGATAAGTTAGGTGTCCTGCAAAACAGCTTCCTCGCTAAGAGGGAGTGTTAGTTTTGTTAGATTTGGACAGTTGTTTGTCCATTTGCTATTATTTAACAAATAATTGTTTTGCTAACTAATTGGTTAGATTAGAAACAAATATTTGTTAATTAATTGACCACTTTTGGAAACAACTAGAAACCGACTTGGTTAGGGTTGTTAAGTTGTTTTAATCTCAATCGTCGATTGTAAATCAATCTCGGCCGTTGGTTTACCAACAGGAGTAGTATAAAAGGAGGTCAGGGGGGCATTTGGAGAAAATGAAGTTTGGAGAAACATTTGCAGTGTTAGAAAATAATCTTGCAGTGTTAGCAAGGGCACATTGTTAGCGTGGGAATAGCAATGGCGAATATCAGTGGGATAAATTAGGAGGTTGTCAGAATTCTGCCAATAAGAGGCAAGGAATTTTGTATCTCTTGATTTGCTGAAGTTTAATATAATTTCTCATCTGTAGAACTGGTTTTCCCTTAGGGGTTTTTCCAGGGACAATTTGTCCAAAAATATTGTGTTCATTGTGTTGCGCATTTCTTTCTTTATTTTATAAGTGAAGTTGCAGTTGTATTATTTTTCGATATTAGCTAGGAATTTATTTTCAATAGTTTAATAATCGTTTATGATAGGAGATTAATAATCAGTGATTGCAACAGTTAAATTTTTCACATGGGTGATGTACTTTCGATCCACCTCTGATAATTCACACCTGTTCCTTCTCTAAAGGAACCTGAGCTCACATTTACCATTTCGAGCACCGAAATATCTGCATTAGAATCCACGAGCCATACGTATTGTTTGAGTATGTGAATATGTTGATTGCAATGTCAATCCTTTAGATTTTTCATACTCGAGTTCTCCAATTCAGATATGCCTATGGGAGTGCATCGTGCTCGATGTAGATAGGAGCATTGACCACCTGGAAATGATTTTCTAACAGTTGACAGATGGTTTCATTCCATGCCTGTAGGGACTCATAGGCATTTTAATTTCTTCATTGTGGAGTCTCAAGCACAAGGCATATCCCATCTTTTGTAGATTGTTCTATTCCCATGGCTTAAGGGCAAGAAGAATAATGCAATAACCGTCTTGGTGAAAATTTCTTTCAATTCCCTCCCTCATCAAGCTTTGCTCTCTATTTTTGGATATTTCAACAAACGATTTTCGAACACTCTCAACTCGGGCCATTCATTACAATTTCAAATGTGAATGTATGTTCTCCCTTTGGAATGCCAAGCTTCGTAATGATCTATGCCTCAGGTGTCGGGTTAAACTTCTTGGAGACCCAAACCATTCAATCACATCTCATTGAGCCCAATATTTGTGATCTTGAACCTCGAATTGCACTTCAACACTTGTAAACTTTTGAATCATTGCATATAAGGATCCGGCAATAGTCTTGCACACTTTGGAAACAATCATCTAAACACACTTGTCATGCCATATCGAACCAATGAACCATTTGAACCTATTTCAACAACTTGAACCACTTTGAACTGCTTTGGACTTAGTTCAAAGGGGTTCAAGGCCCTATACTGAAAGTTTCATTACCAGGGTCTTTATGGGTACCAACACTATATAAAATATTTATTATATTACACATTTCATATTTGTACATTGTTACCTAACATGGACTAGTAGTTGAGACCGATCTTGCATTATGAGTGTAAGTGCATTCCCCTAAGTTGTACTTCAAGGAGTATGTTGGGATAGTTAAATATTCACTAATTATAATTAAATTAAGCATACTAAGGATAATTCATTGCATAATAGTTTGTATATGAGACACTTAGGATTTTTCACCTTGTTTGCACATAGTATAGGAAAAAATTTCATATTAGATGGTGGTAGTTGTTACCACATTCCATATTATGTGCCATCCACCTTTAGTGCAATCATCACATGATCATCCTCCACATGTTGCACATATTTCATTGTATAATGAAGAATGGTCCATTTTTGGTAGACTTGAGATTCCACCTTGCGTGGGTGATAACATATTTACTCCTTATAATTATATCTTATTGCCTTGCCTATATAAGTAGCCACATCTACACTATATAGCGTTTTAGTTGAATCAATTCAATCCATCATTTATGGTATTGTAATCAAGGTAATATGTATCAACAATAATACCATTCTGGCATCTCATCATAATTATCTTTTCATTCTTCTATGGAAGTTATCTTAGTCTTTCATTTGATCTTGAGGGTGTTTCAAAGTCACCTAAAAATATAACAAGAGGAATGGTACGTTCAATAGTGATTACATTGACTCAACCTTTCTATTTTTCCTTATGAGACATTTTCTCTCATCCCCCCTTAGTTAAGGTTGTTCAATGCACAAACAATGTCTATAATGATGATGATGATGATAAAGATAAATCAAACAATGTGTGACATGTAATAATAACATGTGGAAGAGATAAGGCATATTAAGAATGATGATGCACAAATTTGGTGATAAATACAAGGTATAGTTCTACAAGATTGTGCATAAAAAGATAGAGAGACTTTATTGTAAAGGTAGTCAAGAAAACCTTGTCCTTAAGCTATAAAATTGCCTATTCAAACATAAATTTTGAAAGTTTGTCTTATCATAAATATTAAAAACTTTTTGGAAAAGATAAAGATGGAAATTTATAGACATTATAATTATTTGTGAGTTATTCCAAGCATCTAGGATTAACTTGACTAACATAGAGAAAAGAGTTACATGCATCCAATGGGTATACAAGTAGAAATAGGAGCCAATAAAGTAGAAGAGGTGGAGAAATCAATGCTCACCCTTTTTTTAAACAAACAAAAGTGTCAACTAAGGTAGGAATTAGCTCTTCCAAGCATTATACATTTAGTGTAACTAAAAAAGCTTAACTTTAAGATAATTATCCAATATGGCATTTATATAGTACCCAATACATGGAAACAATTATCTCTATACTAGAGCCTTCTAGAGGTTATACCACTCAAGTGGAAAGGTTATAATTAATGGTGATGAGGAGGAATATGAGGCTAAAAGGGTAGTTTATATTCAGTCTCTTTCATTTGATGGAGCTACAGAATGGTTCCAATAGAGCTCTATAGTTTCAAATGAATTCTATGTTATATCAAGGATAGGTAATAAACAATAGTTTAGATGTACTTAGATCAAGAAGAAAACTCAACTAGAATGTCAATTTTTTTCTAGACTTTGTGCATGTGTTAGAGGTTTTCTCAAGCTCCATAATAGTAGGAAAAATGTGACACATGGAACGTTTTGTAGTTCAAAAGGTTTCTTAGATGGAGAGCTATCAAAATTTTCTAGAATTCTTCGATCAAATCTTGAATCTACAACCAAAATTTAAATTTGGGTTTGCTATTCTTTGTCAGGTAGTTTCAATATTTCTATGTTCTTTCTCATATATTTTTTGTAATGACACTTTTGTTTAACTAGTTTTGTAAACTAGTGTTTTAGGGCATTGTTTCCCTTTTTTGTCTTTTTTGGTTACTCCTTGTTTAACATCCATTTACTGGTTGGTTAATGATTATCTTTCTCTACTAATTTATTTGTGATTTGGGTTTTTGGTCCTTGTAAAACCATTTTACTTTCAATCAAAGTTTGGTTCATTAAAAGAATCAATTCAAAAACTAAAGAGTGATTACTTAAATTGATGATGATAAATACATATAAAAGGGACAGGCAAATGATTTAATTGTTTTTATCCCCATAACACAAAGTCGTGAGAGTGAGATTTGATTAGGAGGCTGTAATTTCTTTTTCCCATTTGGAAGGTATTAACAAATCTCAACTAAAGTTCATTGTGTTTGATTAACATGTATGTGTACTTTCAATTGATATTTAATTATTGTTCTTCTATGTGAGAATAGTATATAACTAAATATTTACTTCTTTCAATGCAACAATATTTTCTATATAGAAGATTTATATTTTTGCTAAAATTTTAGCCATATATATATATATATATGTACATATATATATATATATATATATATATATATATATATGTACATATATATATATATATATATATGTATACATATATATATATATATGTACACATATATATGTAACACACACACATATATATATATATGTACATATATATATATATATATATGTACATATATATATATATATGTACATATATATATATATGTACATATATATATATATGTATACATACATATATACATATATATATATATATATATACATATATATATATATATATATATACATATATATATATATATATATATATACATATATATATATATATATATACATATATATATATATATATATATGTATGTATACATATATATATATATATATGTACACATATATATGTACATATATATATATATGTATATATATATATATATATGTATATATATATATATATATATATATATATATATATATATATATATACATATATATATATATGTACATATATATGTGTACATATATATATATATATATATATATATATATATATATGTACACATATATATATATGTACATATATATATATATATTTACACACACACACACACACACACATATATATATATATATGTACATATATATATGTGTACATATACACATATATATATATATGTATACATATATATATATATGTACACATATATATGTGTACATATATATATATGTACATATATATATGTGTACATATATATATAGATACATATATATATACATATATATATATATATATAGATACATATATATATATACATATATACATATATATACATATATACATACATACATATACATATATATATATATATGTACATACATATACATCTATATGTACATACATATACATCTATATGTACATACATATACATCTATATGTATATACATATATATATATACATATAGATGTACATATATGTATGTACATGTACGTACATGTACGTGTACGTACGTGTACGTGCGTACCACACACGTGCATACATGTGCGTACATGCATGTACGTGCGTGCACATGCGTACACGTGCATACATGTGTGTACGTACAGGTGCGTACATGTGCGTGTGTGTAGGTACATACATGTGCGTGCGTGTAGTACGTACATGTGCGTGCGTGTAGGTACGTACATGTGCGTGCGTGTATGTATGTACATGTACGTGCATATATGTACGTACATACATGTAGGTACATTGTATGCACATAGAGGTACGTACGTCTGCATACGTACACATATGTACGTTTGCGTGTGTACGTACATGTACGTACGCATACGTGTGTACGTACATGTACGTACATATATGTACATATATGTATGTACATATATGTACATATATGTATGTACATATATGTACATATATGTATGTACATATATGTACATATATGTATGTACATATATGTACATATATGTATATATATATATATATATATATATATATATATATATATATGTACATATATATATGTACATATATATATATATGTACATATATATATATATATATATATATATATATATATCATGGTGGTGGATAAATATCAACTGCCATTTTCTGATTTCTGGTCAAAAGCATGCATACTCATAAATTTTATAAAGAATTATCGGTTTATCTTACAAAGGGTGTTGTACCTTTAAACAAATTTAGAGGAAGATTGATTCATAATCTACTTAATTGTTGATAAAATTTTCTAATCTTTTTTTTTTGGAGATACAAGAGTTGATTTCATTAATATATTGTAAAGAGACAATTCTATTAGACAATACTTATGTTGGATATATGTCATGTTAATGTTCAAATAGATATTAGAGTCAGTGGACACTTGGTCTGCTAGTGAAGTTTAATTGCTCCAATAAGCTTGTCATGGATCAATTCCTAGTGGGTTCAATGCTCTAACATCATAAGGGATTAGGTCAAAATTGTACCCCATGTGGATTGACTAGAATTGATGCCCCTTGGTCCTTTTCTCTTTGTTAAAGAGATTTGGGTCTATAGGCTCATGATCTCATATTATATTTAAATCTACTTTGTGAAGGCCCTTGATAGGATGATGTGCTCATGGGATTTGTGCCCCTTCTAGGGTACCATGCTCAAGGTCCAAACATCTATGAAAAAAGCTATTCTTTAAGGAAAAAAATCCATTTCCTTCTAAAAATATGAATATTTAACTATCTAATGCATAAGTATATCAAGACACTTGAGACATTCATGAACTAGCTTGGGTGAATAAATAATGTGTTAAACGATAGTATAATCCACACAAAATGGTGTATCACCTCATTTAGGTTTTATATTTCATTTTAATGTCATTTTCTTCGGGCCTCTAATAGTAAGTAGCAATACAAGAGAAAATTTCAAGTGATAAACCAAGGGAACCAACCCTATCTAGAGACTCACATTAATTTATAGGAAACTTACAAACCCTAGAGTGTTTCCATGATATCGACTAAGGAGAGAATCAATATATTACTCAAACAAGGTGCACATACCTAATTGATAATATTTCCTTCACTATATTGAGATTACTTTTTAGTTCCTATCTAGTGTAATGGATCATGTTTAGAATATAATTGTCTTGTTGATCCCAGTCTTAAAATATGTCCAAAATTACATTATACTCATCAAACTAAAAGCTTAAGGTACTATTGAAATTTCATGAATGTTTTTAGGGTATTACACTCATTGGAGGCTTCTTCAATCTTAAGGAACTCAAGAGAGAACCTACAAGCATACATAGTTTTAATTTAATAAAATCTTCATGTAATGTACTCTTTCCTAGGAAGCAGGTTTTTTAGCTTGTTAAATAGATGTACAAAGAATATAGATTTGATCTATAATATTCTAATGACACCAAGTGTGTTGGTTAATGCTCAAATTAACTTTAGAGTTTTATTTACTGACCAAATTATATGTAGATGAGTATAACCAACAAATTTAAAGCAATAAAATCAATAATAGTTTATACCAAGGTTGTATGTATATTATTTTTGAAACAATAATTGAATATAAGAGAAAAAAAACTACACTCAATTCATTGAACTATTCATAAAATGTGGTATAGATGGTGACACTTTAACATAAAAATGTGGGTGGTTAATACCAATGTTTGAGGGTGATCATTGTATATAGAAGTTTACCCTCTGGTATTTTGAGACATGAAAACCTCAAATTTAATAACCCCAAATCAACCCCTCAATGATTCTCCTACATTTTTAGAAATATAGAAGACACAACACCATTGAATGATGCCAACTTAGGGCCAAAATCTAGCTATCCTTTGAATGTCTGCTATTTTTTCCATAAATTTACGTTGTAGCTTCATTATCAAATGGTTCACCCAAATCCTCTAGATGTTTTAACTTTCCCTCTTGGTTTCAAGGTACGCTAACTTTATTGGCATGATTTCCACCATGAATAAGGTGTGAATTTTAAGTTATTATTCTAGGTTGGTTGGTCATCAACTTGACTTATAATTAGTGACTTGAGTTTTGTGAGGAGGATCAATAGGTGTCCTGAGATCCCACCATTGTATTTCTATGTCTTAAAATCCTTCAATGTGTATTGATTCCTAATTTGGAAACAAACCCTCAAAGTTAATTTGAAATTTCTAAGTGGAGCAAGAAAAAATAACATTGAAAACTTAATAATTTCAAAACAATTTATCATCCTAATGTATTTTAGGAACTACAAGTAGGAGTTGCATTCCACTTTGCATCTAGCATGAGATACTTATTCTAAAAATATTACAAATCTTCTACAAGGGTGAACCCACAATAATGGGTTCCACTTTAGTGGGACGAACAAAAATGAAAAAAATTTCAAAATGAGAAATTGAGTTTACCATATGTTCACACGAACACACTTATTGTGTTCGCGCGAACTCTTTTTTTAATCATGTTCGCGTGAACATATTTCATATGTTCGCACAAACATATGTGATATATATGTTCACGCAAACATGATTTGCATGTTCGCGCGAACATAGGTTCACGCGAACATGGTAAACGTATTCGTGCGAACGCCATGTTCGAACGAACATGCAAAATCACAAAAATTTTAACCTTTTTTTCTTTTTTTCTTTCTTTTGCTCTTTTGACTACCATAATTGTAGGAGAATGATCTCCTACTATAAAATAAAAAATTTCAAAATGTGCTTCTCGGAGCAAGCTTTCCAACGACTATAATTTTATTACATAATTTAATCATTAAGACTTTCAAATATGAGTTTAACTCATTATAGGTTCATTACCGATTGAACATCAACCGACTTTGACACCTCGGGAAAATTAGTAAATTAGGTCAAAAAAATTTTGAAAAATATGGAGGCACTGGCTTATTGAGATACCTTTCTATTCAAAAAAAAAAATGGTTTATGATAAATTGACTTCAAATTATTTGTGTCAAACGGAACGTATGTCTGAATTACGGTTCATGTCACTTCAAAACTTCATAAACTATACAATATTCAACAAAAATAAATCAAACCAAATGCAAACACTGGATATTGATGCTACAAATCCAACGCAGAAAGAATTACTTCATTATCATATCTAGAAAAAAAAGTTATGTGTGTCAAACGGACTGTCACTTTTTAAAATATTGAATTTTATTATGTACCACTTTTTGGAGGAGATAAAAAACATTGACATAAATTTTTTTTTAAATTAGATTAAAAAATATGGTTACAAAGTAGGAACAAAGTACTCAAAATCACTAGTTTATGTCATCTTGAAATTATTTATAGTTTTGGAGATATAGTCACTTGAACGTGACGTTTGTTGCAAAAATATTGATTTCAGAGTCAAAATTGGTCAAAAAGTGGAACCCATTATTGTGGGATCACCCAGAAAACTCCCAATCATACACCATAGATATATGTTTGTTTGTGTAGGGCATTAAGGGCTGATCCTTTTCCCTAAAAACATATTCTAAAAGATATTTTAGAAAATTTGGGTGTAAAAAAAATTTCATTTTGGGAGTACTTGGGCCAACCCAACTAAGGAGGGTTATGTTCTTCCTTCCTTTGATTGCTTTCCCTTAAGAAACTTGAAACTTTGAAGCCAAAATCTTCACTCTTTCCTATGTAGCATCCTTAAATGGGAAATTATTTCATTTCATGAAATATTTAAGAACCTTATAAATTTTTTAACTTGATTTCTTTTCTATCCACAATGTCTCAAGCTTCGAATCCAAATTTTGCTATAACAACATTATGATTATCGTATCTTTTCAATCTATAGATTAATTCTAGTATCTGAACATATCTTATATACATTTTCCTTAAAAATATTAATGTGGAATAATTTTCTAGATTGAATAATCAAACAAATTGTAAACATTTGTATAGTGAAATTTTCATGTCTGTACTAATTTTAATTTAATTTGTTGCCTATTTTGAGATAATGTCTTAAGTATATCTTATAAATTAAATTGTATTTTATAATTATAAAAATATATAGACTAATTTTAATTAAAACAAAATTGAATTGAAAATAATTCATGTTATGTAAGTTATTTTAATTATACCTCTATTTAAATTAAGCATTAGAACATGTATGATGTTATCCTAGCTCAAACATATTCTACATCAAGCAAATTTTTTACCTTGAACATTTTCATACAACCTCATGTCATGTATTGTCTATTCATGTAACTCATAAGCTTAATGATATAGATCCCTTCTAGATATCTACACTAGATCATATAGCCTTGTGTATATATGTTCATGCAATGTATTAAGCACTTCTAGTTCTCACTAGTTTACTCTAAGGTTAAAACAAGACCAAATTTTTATTGAGATATTAATAGATACTCACATGGTTTAATAACACTCAACCATTCTTAAATTGACTATACCAACCCTTTACATGTGTGGGTAGAGTTCTATGATCTCTATACCACGCACTTGCCTTGTAAGTGGCCTAGGAGCTTGCAACCTTTGTCATAGACCTTTTTAGGCTTGTTTAGAGGACTATTTTGTAACAAAAAATACTAAATGGATTAATCAAACCCTAATATTATTGGAAAGGTGTAAATGGACACTTTTAATATGTATAAAACAATAAAATAACTTTGATCATAAAATACAAGAAACCTCAATAATACACTAAAACTTCGTCTCTTTAGGCCAAATAGAGTAGGGCTTATTAAAAATGGCACTTACAACTTTTACTAGCCTCTAAAATATTTATTATATCTTTTCATGTAACTTTATATATTTTTCATCAAGTTTAAGAAGATTTGAGAAGTGAAATTGGGAGAAAATCAAAGTTTAATAAAAGTGCCCTTATTGGCCAAGAGTACACTATTTGGTATAAAATACAAACAAAAGTTCTTCAAGGGGTCTGATGCATTGGATTAGGGTTGTACATATATAATACACCTCATGAAATTATCAAAATTATCAAGTGATGGGCCTAAGGGTCTATATGGGTGTTTAGATATTAAAAATATATGAGAAAACATCCAACAAAGTATCTAAAACTACAAAGTATAGCTTAAATTATTATAGTAAACTTTGAATACAATGCCTTCACACCTTATATATACATGTATGTACTTATCCTACTATCTTCATTAAGGGATTATATACCAAAAGAAAATAGTATTTATTGTAATCAACAACCTCTAAACTTGCTAGTGAACATGTTAAACCCCTATTAAAGTTATTCAACTACATTTGTCAATTTAGAAAATATGGATATCTACTTAATGTCGTATATACTTCATCTCTATAAAATTTTATTTCAATCTTATAAGCTTTATCAACTCATCCTTGTTACCTAGACCTTGCCAACTTACCTTTTTGACTTCACTACACTCATTCACCTTTGGACAACATGTCAATGTGGTTTTACAATATGAATATGTGAAATTTAAGCTTATTACAACCTCTTGAAACCTTTCACATTTGTGTTTGAGGCCTCCAAAAGTCCTTATACAACTTGATTTTTCAAATAGTCAATTTAGGGAGGAAAGTAGAAATACTAATCCAAATAACTTAAATAGATGCCTTGACCCACAAGACCACTTATAAACATGAAAATGTCTTTCTTGTTGAGCCTATACTCCTGCATCAATATTTAAAATGTTACTATAACTTATTAATTATTAGATTAGTTTTCTTTAATTGAAAATAATTGTGAAGTTTGAAAATAATTAAAATAATAGAAAAAACTTTTAACTAAATAAAATAACTCTCGAATAAAATTATAACTCTTTAGTAAAAATTGTAAGTAAAATAAATAATTTTAAATAATCCTAAATAAAAATTAAATAACTCTCAAGTAAATAAAACAAATTAAAATATTTTAAAATATATTATAACTATTTTTCTTACTTGTATTCTAAAATAAGTTAAAGAAAAAATATTTTAAATATAATCGATATAGTAATATCATAGTAAATAAAAAATTATGAATAACATATTTTTAAAAGTAAAATAGAATAGTCATAAATCATTTGAAAGTAGATTAGAATACTTACTGAGTAAATTAATAAATACACATTTTATCAAAGTATTAAATAGATTATTTAGAATATCCATAATAGTTTATCACGTGTGTGTGTGTGTGTGTGTGTGTGTGTGTGTGTGTGTGTGTGTGTGTGTGTGTGTTGCAATCAATATATATATAAATTAAGTTTAACATATTAAATACATTTTTAAGGGATTTGTTTCTCTATTGATTACCTAGTGAAGCATTATCCTTTGTTACATTATAAAGACTATTGTGTAGGGGAAGGATGTTAATGCAAATCATTTATTATTCATGCTCTTGATTCTCCATTGGATGACTACCCTTATAAGGATAACATTTCTTCTACTTCTAGGACAACTTTGGCATGTCCCTCAAACCATTTTGAGGAACCTCTTGCCATGACCTCATGACTTGATCTACCCTTAGTTTTGAACAAACCCTTGAACACTCATATGGTGGATGATGGATGAAGGGTGCTCCCCTTAATACCACAAACATATAATAGAAATAGAGAAATAACAACAATTTGCAAAAACAAAAAAGTGGGCTTATTATTATGACCAAAAATATGGAATTACAAATTTCAAAAATATGTAAAGCCACATGGACATTTTCCCCAACAATATTATATAAGCCAGTGTTATGATTAACCACAGACATAAATAATAATTACATACAAATATAACAAATATAATAAAATAATAAATCGCATAGAAGATAGAGAACACAAGACATAACGAGTTAACATGTTTCACCCAATCCCTCACCCACGTCTACCAACAACAAGTCCAATATTATTATGATCTAGTGATTACAATCTGCAATCCCTTACAACTCAATACCATCACAAGAAGCTACAATCTCATCATACATTATGAAATCCCTAACCCTAAGCCATTTTATACAAGCTTTTTATTGCTTAAAAAATTAGGGCTAGAATAACTCATCCAATAGAAAAAAGTAGCCGACACTTTTTACAATCATAAAGTCAATTGAGCCTTCGAGGGTGCTACCCCAAAAAACCCCTACCCCCCAAAATGCTAGCATGGATGTTTCCCCTCAACCCCACCCTATGATGCAATATGGAGCGCACTTAGGGCTCTGCCTCAGGGCCCTACAAGTGGCACTTCCCCTTGACCCCATCAAACCCTCATAGTAATAATCTAGGGGGAACCACGCCAAATAAAGTGAGAGAAATTAACCTCTGAGTCTGATAAGACTCCACATCACAACAACTAGAGCCACCAATAACCACCCATAACTGCCCTAGACATCCCTATGGGCCTTCTTTAAATAAGAAATTTTTCATTGCTCAAGATGGATCTAGAAATTTAGCCCTAATTCTTGAGGCTAACCCTACATTATTTATTTTTCATATTCTATTACATTGGAGTCGGCCTAAATAATTTCATTTTTATATTTTCATGTGGCCCAACTTTCGGAGACCATAACTTTTTAACTTTAGCTCTAATTGACTATGATAACTACTTTTCAAAAATGACACCTTTTGAACTACAACCTCTAATAGTATAAGCATTGTCAATTGTGGTTTGACATTTTCTTAGAGCCTCTAAGGCCTTCAAAATTGAGTTCAAAGGTTTTGTACCAAAAATTCACAATAATTTCATCAATACATATGGTATTGCAATAAAACTTAACTAGCATGCTAATATATCTAAGATGAACGTCCACTTATAAAATTAGAACATTTTGAGCTCGAATGACCAACTTACTAAAAATAGTAAGTTTCCACAAATAACAAATATGTGCTGAAATACTCTTTTTGAAGAAGACAAGACATAAACATTTATGAGCAATGCAATATTTTCCTTACAGCTAGGATGCTCCTGCATCAATGATCATCCTTCTCATCATTCCATGGTTATTTCCTTATATACTAATGAACTCCATGTGGAGGAATCACCCATGCTTCCCATTATTCATAGAATTTGGATGCTAATGTCTTTTGGGCTATTGTAAGCAGACTAGAGAAAGGTCTTCTTATATCACTTCATCAACTCGTGTTCAAGTATTAGGTGAAAGGCAACCCATTCTAGGCATGGTTTAGTCTAAATGGGGCCTTAGGAGTCTCAACTCTTTCATCCAATTTTTTTTAGCTTGGCTATTGTTGTTTCCCCCCTTTTGATAGTGTTCTTCCAATGCCTTTTTAAAAAGTCAACTTGGGCCTATTTTCCTTTGTATTATGACAACTTCATATAATGGTTTGGGCATTTCAAAATATCTAATTACCTTAATCAAAAACATATTAAAGTACATAATAAATAATGAAAACTTGAAATTATTGCAATTCTAATTTACAAACTCAAGTTCAACTACACTTGTATCTAGTAATCAAACTTAAATCAACTAATCAATCAAATGATTGGAAGTATCACAATTGTCATTTTGACTGTGCTTTTTAAGACTTGTTTTATCAATTTTAAAATCAATTAATCAATTAACTATTTATTCTAAAGATCAAACTCAACTTTAATAGCGAGTCACAACTTAATCCCAACTTCAATTGCACCTAATACAAATCTTGAGGTCAAGATAATCTCTAACAACTATAGCATCCACAAACCTTATAACGTTAATATTAGAGTGGAATTAGCTTGGAAGAGTCTATTGATATTAAACTATTACTCATCCATCTCTAAATCGACATTGAGTACTCCTATTAAAATACTACTACATAGACACATAGAGATCACTATTATGTAACACATTTCTTTCTCATTTTAGATAAATGATCACACAAGTCATTGATTTCTAGATTTCAAAATATTTTATAATTCCAACCTCAAATAAATTATGCTCTCAATTTTAAATTCTTTAATTTTTTTTTCCCCATAACAACTATTATACTGCCAAAATATTTTGCCTG
The DNA here is from genome assembly GCA_028749045.1 of Cupressus sempervirens. Classification (NCBI taxonomy): domain Eukaryota; kingdom Viridiplantae; phylum Streptophyta; class Pinopsida; order Cupressales; family Cupressaceae; genus Cupressus; species Cupressus sempervirens. Next base: position 1,004,805,853 of record CM053785.1, on the reverse strand, counting down.
CAATTTTTAAAAAAAGATATTTATAGTAATTGTAATTTTAAGGGTTGTAGTTTGTTTCCTACTTTGCTTTTAAATCCAGTAAGGAAGTGAAATTTGCTGAGTTTAACCCCAAAAGTTTCAAATTATAAAAACAGTTTGTAGAAACGATGAAAATCATTTCGGGTTTCGATGACTAATTTAATTCTCCTTTGATAAAATGTTCACGGGCATGCCTAGTACTTCAATTGCCGTTGGTTCACCATTTTTTTCCCGGGAGTCCTTAATGCTATCTTTGCTCTTTGCTATCTGTATAATTGATATGCTCAACCTCAATATGGTATGAGGGTTGTTCTTTTATAGCTTTTCTATATTTTGCAGTTCTAAACAAAAACTTGGTTTGCATATCACGTTATTAACGGAGGATTTGTTGGGTTTATGAAGCCCAACGGTCATCATTGTTTTTCCCTCCAATTATTGTGTCTGTTCATTTCCTTTTGAGACCTTTTATATATTGCAGTTTAGGGATGACCTATTCATTGTATGAATGATAGTTAGAGCAAGCTGCTGTGGTGTAAAAAAAAACTCAAGAAATAACAAGAGATTTCCCCTGCTGAAAGTGGATATAACCAAATATATGTTGATTTGTCTTGTCTCTGTTTTCTTTAACTGATTTCTGTATCTTTCATTTTCATTTGTACTTTAGTTGCTTCACAAGTGGTCTCAGAGAAAGGTAGGATTGCTGGTTGAGATTTCAGTGGTTGGAATTTCAAAATCAGTGGAATAAGCGAAGGTAGAGAAATTCTGGACAAAATTTCAGCTTGTGGAAAGTACAGATGGAATCCTTATTGAAAAAGCAAGATCTTCCACTTGCCATTGAGGGGAAGACGAAGAAGCCAAATACAATGAGTGATACAGATTGGGAAACAATGTTCTCTTCAACTTCTCCACTGAACCATCAACCAAAGCAGTTTGGGATAAACTCACAACCATGTATGCAATGACATCAACTGCAAATAAACTCTTCCTCATGAAGAAGCTTTCAAGCTCAATATGAAGGAAGGAGGCATCATAGTGAATCACATCAACGAATTTATCTCACTCTAATCAGCCAAGAAAATTCAGTTGGCTTAACACAAGATGATGAGAACAAGGTTGTTCTCTTATTGTGCTCTTTATCCAACAATTGGGATGGAGTTGTGACAACAGTTAGCACTTCAGTATCTGGTAAGAACAAGCCGATTTTTTATGATGTAATGGCTACTCTTCTCAGCGAAGACATGAGTAGAAAGAACCAACAATCCTTAGCAGTGAAGCCTTAACAGCACCGAGAATAGAGGAGGAAGTAACAATAGAGGCAGAAATAATCATCATAGATGGTCCAAATCAGCTAGGAGATTGAAATCAAGAGGGATAAATAGTGATTGTTGCTTTTGAGGTAAATCTGTCCATGTGAAAAGGGAGTGGAAAAACTATAAGAAAGCACAAGAAAGAGTGTGGGACAACTAAGCTAACACAACTTATGATGGTGACTTGATACTATCAACAAGTGAGACTACTTTATATTCTAGGATCTTGGATTTTGGCACTTGATTTCATGTCTTCCCATGTACAAAACACTTCACCTATTACCAAGAAGGTACAGTTGGAGAAGTATATATAGGAGATAACAAAGCTTTTGAAATTATTGGTGAAGGAGACATTTTATTGTATTAAAAAGAGGTGGTAAATGGTTTTTAAAAGATGTATGTCATGTTCTCAAATTAAAAATAAATTTGATTTTAGTAAGTCATCTCTATACACAATGTTTTCTTACCTCTCTTACGGGTGCATGGAAAGTCATGAAAGGTTTTATGATTGTTGCAAAGGGTGATAGAATCATTAGCTTATATATTGTAGTAAATATTGGTGAAGTGGGAGCTGCCATGATAGTTGTGGACAACAACTTGGAACTTTGGTATCAAAGGCTCAGTCACATGAGCAAGAAGGGCCTTGAAGTTATGCACAAGAGGGAACAAATATTGGACCTCAAATCATTTGATTTGAAATTTGGCCAACATTGTCTTAATGGCAAACAAAAGCAGATCAACTTCTTGAAAACCAGACATGAAAAGAAGAGCACACCATTAGTGCTGGTCTACTGTGATGTCTTTGGACTAACTGAGGTAACCTCCATTGGAACACTTACTATTTTGTTACCTTTCTCGATGATTGCACAAGAAAAGTGTGGATATATATGCTTCACAGAAAATCTGAAGTATTTAGCAAAGTTAAAATCTTCAAAGCCTCAGTTGACAATCAAAGTGGGCATAAGATCAAATGTTTACAAACTGATAATAGTGGTGATTCATTTTGTGTTGATAACGATATTCATAGAATTATAAACATTGCCTTCACACCTCAAGAAATGGAGCAGCTGAGAGGTTAAATGGAAGGATTTTGGAGATGGAAAGATGTATGCTTTCAAATGCAAGTTTAGGCAAAGAATTTTGGGTGGAATCTTGCAATACAGCTGTGTATTTGATCAGATGAAGTCCCTCATCTCAGTTGGATTTCAATATTTTCCAGAAGAAGAATGGACAAGAAAGAGAATTTCATATTCTCACATCTGCGTATTTGGATGTGAAGTTTATTGCACACATTTTGGATGTGAAGTTTATTGCACACATTCCAAAAGAGAGAAGGACCAAATTGGTCCCCAAATCTCAGAAAGACATCTTTGTGGGTTATGGAGGACCAGTATGGTTTTTGAATTTGGGATCTAGATGCAAACGAAATTATTAGAAGCAGAGATGTCATTTTTAATGAAAAAAATTCCAGGTTTGAAGGCCCACAAGAAGTGCAGACAAAAGAGTACATCCCTCTTTCATCTCTTCAAAATAATCAGTCTCAAATATTCTTTGGAAATAATCTACGCAACATAGGTGGAATTCAAAATTTCAATTCTCCCACATTGGTTTTATCTCATGCCCCTGTTTGTTCTTCATCCACTGACAATATGTAGAATAGCAATGCACATAGTAAATAGAGTATTGGTTCTGATTTTAACAGCCTCAGTGATGAAGTCTTACAATCTTCAGAACAAAACAGGGAAAATAATACTTTTCTTAATCAGTCGAGTATGGACAACATTGGAGGGTATTTGGAAGCCCAAAATGGTGCTTAACACAATGGCTATGGCATTGTTGCAACATAGCAAATTGGTCTTAACACCATTTCCAAATGATGGTCGGAGAGTTCACAACTCTAATCTCTCGCAACCCTCTCATGTTAATCACTCCTCACCCGACAATCTATCCATGATCACAACATTGAATTCGACGCCACTCAAGCAGCCAACAACCAACATGGAGAGTTTGACCAAGATCAAAACGATATGTAATGGAAACACATTAACACATGACAGAGAACATCCATCGCAAAGAACTTGAATGATAGAGCTTTGGATTTAAACATCTTATGCACCGAGAATCAGTGTGTCTTACCCTCGACACATATGATACACAGAGACACACTCTTATCTCCTATGCAACACAACAGGCCTACAGTTGGAACGCATGACCGAAATAACATAAACTATGGATATCATCCAAAGTTCCAAACCATATGCAGTCTGGAGTGTCTCAATCTTGGATGGAATTAAAACAACTATTAGCACAACAGTTTGCAATGAAGGACTTAGGGGCAACAAGAGGGATACTTGGTATGACCATTACCCAAGATAGACGGAAGAAAGAAATCAAGTTATCACAAGAACATTACATACTCAAAGTTTTGGAGAGGTTTGGCATGGCGGATGCCAAAGCAGTCAGCACTCCATTTGCTGATCAGTTTCGTTTAACTTCAGCCATGTGTCTCAAGACACGAGGAATACAGAGAAATGAAGGGTGTCCCATACTTTTCAGTTGTAGGCAGCCTTATTTATGCTATGGTGAGCTCTCACCCAGACATTGCTCCTGCAATGAGAGTAGTAAGTAGATTTATGCATAATCCATGTAAACCACATTGGAATGTAGTCAAATGGATCTTGAGGTATCTCAAAGGAACTTCTGATTTTGTGTTGTGTTTTGGTGGCATTGATGCATCATTACAAGGTTTTACTGGTCTTGATATGGATGGAAATTTGGACAATAGAAGATTCCTTACTAGTTATGCATTTACATTTGTCGGAGGAGTAATCAGTTGGGCCTCAAGGTTGCAACAGGTAATGTCTCTTTCTACAACAAAAGATGAATATATTGCTCTCCCTGAAGGAGCAAAAGAGATTATTTGGTTGCAGGGCTTATTTGGTGATTTAGATTATCCAAAACGTGGTTGCACTTTGTTTTGTGATAGCAATAGTGCTATTCACTTAGCAAAGAACTTTTCCTTTCTTAATCGGACTAAACACATTAAAGTGCATTTTCATTTTCATTTCATTTGAAGTGTGCTTGGGGAGGGGAAACTTCAAGTGGAAAAGAGAAACACCAAGAGAATCCAGCTGATGCACTCACAAAGATTGTACCGCTGGAGAAGTTTGAGTTCTGTCAAACTTCTGTCAACATTGTCAATAAATAATTGTAGGGGCATAGCAAGGGAATGTCTCTAGCATTGAAATATTCATTAGACTTCAAGTGGGAGTTTGATGGGTGTATGAAGCCCAACGATCATCATTGTCTTTCCTTCCAATTATTGTGTCGCTTCATTTCCTTTTAAGACCTTTTATGTATTGTTGTTTGGAGATGACTTATTCATTCTATGAATGATAGTTAGAGCATGTTGTTTTGATGTAAACAAAATCTTAAGAAATAATAAGAGATTTCCCCTGCTAAAATTGGATGTAGACAAATTGGTGAACGGCTATAAATCCCTGTGTTGATTTAGCTTGTCTCAGTTTTCTTTAATTGTGATTTATGTATCTTTAATTTTCATTTGCACTTCCGGTTGCTTCACAAGATTTAGTATTTCTTATATTGTTGATTTAATGTTTAATACAAAATTGTATAGTAATTGTAACTTAAAGCCATTATTTCTGATTATAACTACTCATAATTGAATGAAATGTATTCCTTATTTAAAAAACAATCAGTCATTTTATGTCACATTTTCTATACAAGTACCATACGTCTCACTTTTTTTTAATGCTTTGGACACTTTGACAAAAAGTATGTTGATGTGACCCTAAAAGCTTAGTTAGATTTAGTTATAAGTAGGAGTTTTGCCAAGTAAGTTGCTGTAAAAAATTAAAGAAGATTTAACATTTTTATTTAAAACTTTAAAAAGTATAAAATTAGAATGTTCAACTATTAAAAACTTTCCCCCCTGAGGGTTTCTGCAACCATACCGCTTTCCTTTTGAGTTTCTTTGTGTGTCATACCACATTTATTGTGGAATTTTTCTTGGGCTTTATTATGGCTCTGGCCAACTAAATCACAACAGTTCATGTTGGTGTTGGAGTTGCTGCTACGGACGCTAATGGATCCTCTAAGAAAATGCCCTCGCAAGTTTGTCCCAAAAGTGTTTCGTAAGGTAATTCCTCCTCAGATATTGTTCTTAACATTCAAGATTTTGATAATGTTTGTGTTTGGCTTGAACAACATACCTTGATAGGGTGTATTGTGGGTTGTGCTCCTTATGAAAGCATGCTCAAAGAGTGGGTTGACAAATTCTAGACTTCTCATGGAGTTTGGCTAGATGGTGTTCAAAACCTTACTGAGGGCTTTTTTTTGTTTTGTTATGGTAACCCTAGTTAGGCAGACCAAGTTTTCTCTCATGGTCCTTGGTTGGTTAGGCTTTCCCTCTTAGTTTTTCATAGGTGGTCTAGAGATTTTATAGTCTCGGATGAAAAGAAACTTCAGGTCCCTATGTGGGTTGAGTTCCTAGGTCTCCCTGTTCCATGCTGGTCTTTCATGCAGTCTATTGTGCAAACCCTAGGCAAAGTGGTTTGCGTGAGGCTCATTCTCAAAGGAGGATATGTGTTGAGGTCAACCTTTCACAGGATCTCATGGAAACTATTTAGATCTAAGTTGGTAGCACCACCTTCACTCAGAAGGTTCTTTATTTGAATTTTCCCAACACCTATTACCAATGTTAGTCTTCTGAACAAAAAGTCAAAGATTGTCCATTGCTTGAGTGCAACAAACAACCTCTTAAGGAGGTCCAACCGGTTGTGGCTCCCAAAAAAAGGTGAATGGACAATGGTTACCAGCAAGGGCAAAGCCCTGACGACTCCCAAGAAAATTCCCCCTACTGCTGCTCATGCTTCTTTGAAACCCACTTTGGTGGTTTCCCACTTTCAATCCCGCTCCTTTGTTGCTACCACCGATTTAAAACCCTGCTTCTCAAGGGAATGCGGAAGCTTCCACGAGTGCTCCTTGATCCACTTGGGTTTGCACTCCACAAGATGCTTCTACGATTACGACTCAATCTCTTCATTGATCTCGTAGTCCAAGTAGATGGTCAGAGGATATAGATAGTGTGGAGAACAAAGGTTAATCTCTTTTGGAGATTCTCCTCCTTTCAAATCTACTGCGACCTTGCATAACAATATTTCCTCCCTCAGTAATGTGGATGACATGAAAGAGTTTTTTTCACAAATTTTCTTTATTGAAATGTTCGGGGTCTTACAGACCTCCCAAAGAAATACTTGGTTCGTGATACCAAACTACAACTAGGTCACCTTGATATTCTTTGTCTTCAAGAAGTTGAAACTTCTGGGTTTCTTCTTAACTCAACTTGCCATGTTATTTGGCTGGATAGTGCCATGTTTTATTCTTAGCATGATGTTGGTCAAGGTGGGGTAGTTACTCTTCTCTCTCCTTGGTTAATTTCTTCTATTATTTCACATGGTTATAATCCCATGCAAAGAATAGTTTGGGTTTTACCGTCTTTTCATAATCATTTTTTTGGCATAGTTAATGTTTATGCTCCAACCTCCCAATGATGTTGTGGAAATATCTCACCTTTGGCATTGGATTGTGGAACAGTTGCCACCACCCACCTGGGTTATGTGTGGGGATTTTAATATGGTTGAATCAGTGTTTGACAAAGATGGAATTTTTCCCTTTCATTGGAGAAAGGGAATCCTGGTACTACATGCATAATAAATTGGGCCTTTTTTATCCCAATGCTAACTGTTGTTGTCATGGCGGGGTTTGGCATACCTAGTCCAATTTTCAAGCAAGCTCTGACAAGATTGTTAAGTGACTTGATCGTGCCATGCTTTCTGCTCAATCTTTTTTCTCTTCTTCTAAAGATCAAGAATTAACTATCATTCCCCTTGCTAATGTGACCTTGTCAGACCGCTATCCCATCTTCCCTTCCATTATTTGGTAAACTATGCAGCCGCACCCTTCCAAATCACAAATTTTTTCGAACACGTCACTCCTTCAACATGACCCCAGTACAACTCACATTATGCATGTTTGGAATTTGGAACCTCGACCCTATACTCCTGTTGGGTGGATTCAATGATGTTATCGCTTGTACAATGAGGTTTCCTCGGATTTACGATAGGCAACTTGCCATGTATCGTTGGAGATCCTATGAGGCCACTACCAAAGAGCTCCATACTGCGTCTGAAGCCCTAGCCATGAATCCTTTTGACACTAATCTACAACTTTGGCTTGCTAATGTCCATTATCAGAGCCAAATTGCTAAAAGTTATGCATCACGGGGAGCTCAGATCAAGGCTCACCTTCATTGGCTTAAGGTGGGGGACCAGGTTACCAAAGAGTTCTTTCAAGCTCTTCGGGCCCATCATACCACCATAGGAATTAAGTGAATTAAGGAAGGTCAAAAGACTTTGTAAGCTTCCTGACATTCTCCAGGCTTTTGTCCACCATTATGTCAAAGTCTTCATTGCATAGGGTCATTCTAATGCTAGAGATCAAGCCTTGCAATCTTGCATCTCTATGGTGCCTAATAGGGTCCAGCCAAAGCAACATGCCTTTTGTGAGCAAATGCTCACCATCAGTGACCTTAAGGAAGCCGTCTTTTCCATGGCAGATGACAAGGCCCCTGGGTGTGATGGATTTCCCTGTGACTTTTATAAAACCTTTTGGGAATCCATTGGCCCTAACCTACACAAATTTTATCTTGAATCTTTCCACTCTAAATCTTTGGGCAGTCTTATCAATAAAGGAAACACTAATTTCATCCCTAAGGTCAGGGATCCGCTAGATATCTATAATTGGAGAACTATCATGCTTTTGAATGTCTTCTATAACATCATTGCTAAGGCATTGTCTCTCAAAATCCGCCATCTTTTGCCACTAAACGTGCACCCTGAGCAGACTGGCTTCATCAAATCCATGTACATCTTGGATAATATCATTGTTGTTTTGGGAAGGGATGGAGTGGGCTCGCCAATCTAAGCAACAAGCATTCTTCCTCAAAGTTGACTTTGCCAAAGCTTATGATTAGATTGAATGCTCTCTCATTCTTGCTATGCTCAAAGCTCTTGGGTTTGGTTCTATTTTCCTTCAATCGATGCAAATGCTCTATGAGAATACTTCTGCTTGCATCACCATCAAAGACAGACAATCTTCTATCTTTGGGTTGTTCAGATCCATCCGCAAAGGTTATCCCCTTGCCCTGATGATCTATGTGCTTGCTACTGAGGGTTTTGGGTATTTGCTTGCCAATGCCATTTGCTCTGGTCTAGTTTGTGACATATTCTTGTTGGATTCCTCTTCCCAGCTGGTCAATGGGTACTTTGTTGATGATTCATTCCTCACTCTCATTGAGGATGAGGAAAATAATGCCAATGCCTTGCAGTGTGTGGACACCTTTTGCCTGGCCTCAAGCTTGGCTATTCAATGACATAAAACTCTTTGCTACAGGCAATCCTTTCTTCTAGCTACACCATGGTTTGACTAGTATGAGTGGAAGAGGATTCAACATAGGGAGGTTTTCCCCTTTCTAGGAATTCCTTTTTCTTTCCAGGCTTCCCCTGTTGAGCTTTGGAATGCAATGCTTGCTAGAATTGAGAAAAAGCTTGAATATTGGATTACCAAGCCTCCTTCTCTAGCTGGTAATTTCCATATTTTCTCTAAAGTTCTAGCAGCCACTCATGTTTATTATTCTTCATATTGGGTTCCCTCTAAAGCTTCCTACTTGAAGTTGGAGCGTCTCCTGAGGGACTTTCTTTGGGCAACAAACTTCAAGCATCATGGTTTGCACAGAGTGGCCTATGAATACTATTGTCTTCCCAAAGAGTCTGGAGGCCTTGATCTACTGTCCACTCAAAAGAAGGGTAGTGCATAATGCCAAATGGATCATTCGTGCTCTCATTGGCAACAAAGCTTGGAAAATTCTCCTTAGGCATTGTATTTCTTCAAGGTATTCAATCAACATACCAACTTGGAAAGGGATTGGTTTTCAAACCTTTCTCATAACTCCTAAACCAATGCAAATCAAGGGCACTTTCATGGTGAAAAGTATTTGGAATGCTTGTGAAGCCCTCATTCCTTGGCTTCGCTGGGTTGGAGATGGCTTCAGAGATGGCCTTTCTATGAATCAACACAACATTTGGTGGTCCTTTTTGTTTACTGTTGAAGGAATCTCGTTGGCTAAGGTTCAAGGGGCCAGTGCTTTGCATTTTTTCAAATGTGGCATCCAAACTCCTAAAGACCTTGCAAGGGCCACCATGAGTCTTCGCTCATGGGAGGATGTGTAGGTCCAATTTTGGCTAAACCGTCCAGATCAGTAAACATTTGATCTTCTAGTTTCTGCGGTTCCCCCTTATATGCTACACAAACGTGCAATCAGTGAAACTATGGTGGAAGGATTGGAAGTGGTACCCCGCCACTCCTATGACTAGCTACAAACCCAAGGTGGGTTACTCTGGTTGGTTTCGCACCTACCTATGATTGATGTGCTCAATCAGAGATGGCATTTGCAATCTTCTCAGAAAAACTGGAGATTTAGATTCAACACTAGTTGGAATGCCATCACTGAGTTGAAGATTGTACACTTTGCTTGGTGTTTTCTTTTCCAGGATTTGCTTCTGGGTCCTCAGCTCAAGTGTTTGGGAGTCCCAGATCCTAGGTGCCCATTCTATGGGCAACCTGAAACTTTTCATCACATCTTATGGTTTTGTTGAAGGTCTCAACAATATTGGCTCTAGATTCATGATTTTTTCAAATCCTTCCTGGCAGAGCCCTTTTCTTGGCATATGATCTTGTTGGGAGATTCTTCCAAAATTCCCTTTAGGTTTTCTTTGATTTGGCATGCTTTCAGACTAGAGACTTTATTTACTTTGTGCAAGATAGAAATGTTATTTTGTTCACTCACAATTTTCTCAATATTAATGTCTCTGTGTACACTAAGGCTTGTATATGTAATAATGTCATGATGCAGATTCAAGTACAAATTGACAAGGTTCCACTGAAGGTGGCCTACTTTTAGGCATTGTTGAACTATTGGGGTAACGTGCCATGTACGGTTGCCAGAATGCCACCAAATTTTGCCTCCATGGACTACACTCCGCCCCGTGATTGCTGGCAAGGTCGTAGTTCTACTATTTGCCACTCACAAACTCCACATTCTCAAGCTCCCTATCATTCTCTCCATGGTAGATTTGGTGGCTGATATCACCGCTTTGACTCTCCACGGTGCAGTTCTGGCTGGTCCCCAATTGCTCCTCCTGCTATTTTTTGTTGAATCTGGTTGGCCCTCCTCTAGTAGAGACCCAAAATGGTCATTTCTCCACCTAGATTTGACAATCTCTCCTCCTAGGGCAGAGGGATACAAAGATAAAGATAATGTTGCTACTACCAATAATAGGTGGGCTCCCCCTGAACCACCCACTAACCCCACTAGTGTTTGGGGTTTTGATGACTGCCATGTTCCTCCTTCCTTGGTTGGCACTACCTTTGGCTGCTTGAGGGTTGTAAATCTATTTTTTTCTTGATGAATAGTTGTTAAGCTTTCTGGCCTTGGGCCGAGTGAACTCTCACAGGGTGATCCTAGTATCCCTCGGACTTTTTTTTTGTGAATATGTACTTTAATATTTTAATTAATAGAAAAGGACTTTAAAAAAACAAAACTTTCACCTATAATTTATTTTATATTTTTGCAATCTCATAAAGATGATGTGAGAAATTCTTGATGGCCAATTCTTCTTTTCTCATACAAAGTTCAAATCATTCTGGAGATGCAAGAACATCTTGATAGCCTCTACACTTGTTAATTTGTTGAGTTGATCTTGTTTCTTTACTTAAAAATTTCTTCAAGGAGCCTACTGAGCTTACTATGTTAGTATTATGAAATGAAATAGCTTTCTATTTACTTTGCAAAACAATCAAAATATACTTTTGAAGCATCATGTCACCTTTTGATGGAATTTTTTATATACTTTTTTTTTTCAATATTTATGTTGTCAAAACCTGTCTTGTATTCTTTCAGTCTGTACTATTTTTCTTGCATTTCAGAGTTTATTGTCTACTTAAATGGTTATTGTCATTTGCTAAAACATCGATCCTTAGAAATTTGGATGTGTCTTTGACACTGACGTGGGTATTCACTCTTAGTATATATACATAATTTATAGATAAATAATTTTTTAAAATGTTTTGTGTGCTTCTAAATCAGATTTTTTTTGTCATGGTTGTACTTTTGTTAAGTGATTCTTATGAAACATGTGTGGCTGAAGATGGAGTTGAAACTATACAATTGAAAAAGAACAAATTATTAAATAATTTGATTTCTTGTGACACATGTTATTTAAATGAAATGAATAAGTTTTGGAACTCTATAATGAATGATTCACGAGACAATTGCGAATGGGCTAGCAAGTCAAGAGAACTTGACTTTGATAGAAACTTTGTCATCACCAAAAGCAAGCCCATATGAACACTCGCATGCCACACACATGTACACATAAATTTCCAAATATGTTTTGCAGGTTTCTAAATAAAAATATAAATAATGATTCCATGTTTTTGTGATGTAATCCTTGTGAAATGTGTTAAGGAAGTTGATGTATAAACTACATAATTGAATATCGATAATCGTCATATAGTTTGATTCACTATAAAAAATGCTAGGTAGATGAGATGAATGAGTCTAGAACTTTTTATACTGAATTCTTCATGAGATAGCATATATGGAAGATTTGCAAATAGGCTTTATTTTGATGGAAACTTTATCATCTACCAAACTCGAGCCCACTTGAACCAAAGTAGTATATGGATGGGTGGTCTCTTAACATTCTTCTGTGGGGGCATCACTTAAATGTAATAAGTGCTTAGTGGTCCATTCATCATGGTCTTGGGAGTTGGGTTCATGTCAACAATTTCTGATGAAAATGTGTTGATGAAGATTGACTGAAATCTACAAGGTTGAATCTGTATAAATCATCATACAATTTGGTACAACATAAATCCATTTATATGAAAATTAAAGAGCTGGAGAGCTCTATTTTGAATGATTGATAAAACACAACACTTGGTGAAGATTTTGCAACTGCAGTAGTAAGCTAGGTAGGATTGACTTTAGGTGAAAGGACTGCAATAGAAAGGTTGGTGTAATTGATTGTAGGTGAAACTATATAGTTAGGCATATTTTAGTTTGGGATGGGTGAACTCATAGGAAGTCATGGTGCTTTAACCCATCCTTGTGAGCACCACCTAAATGCAATGTTGAGTGATAAATAGATCATTCATATTCATAAGAATGGAGTCTCAAAAATTATTTATTAGTGATTAACATTAACTTAAACCTATATAGTCGAATCTTTAATTTTTTTTATTTCCAAAAATATTGAACCTTCAAATGCAGTTTTTTCATAATCTGATTACTGTTCTTGTTTTGATTTTTTGATGGTGCATTTTCTTTAAGATATTTAATATGAGGAATGTCTGGAAACCTGCTATGCAAGTCATATGTTTTTATTTGTTCATCTTGAAGGAAAATCTTATCGTATTCAGTATGGCGGTGCTTCCATATCTAGCATCTTGAGTAAAGATCATGTTACTATTGGTGACCTTGTTGTGAAAAACCAGGTATGCATTTTTGAAAAGAAAAATTTAAATCACATATTTTAACAGTACAGACCAATTGTTTAGAAGTTCAATTCCTATGGTGCAGGTTTTTTCAGAGACAAAAAGTAAACCGTTAATATTCTCGGTCGCCAAGTTTGATGGCATTCTTGGGCTTGGATTTCTGAAAAACTCTGTTGATGAGGCTGTTCCAATTTGGTGAGTATTCTTTCTTTTTTCTAGAACGCACTGCTTGATTATGTGAATCTCCTAGTCTCCTCCTGTAGTGCTCACACATTTGGCACACACTAGATGTCCTAGATCTTTTGGCTACACTAACATTAAGCTAAATTTGTATGTTGCTTGATCTCTTATGTTTGATAATAACTTAGCTTCTTATCGCTGCATAAGTCTGCAACTTTCCTGTCTTTTAACTGATTTTATCTATTTTACAACAGGAATAACATGGTTGACCAGGGCCTTGTCCATAGTCCAGTTTTTTCCTTTTGGATGAAAGGAAACGGAGATGAAGAGGATGCCGGTGAGATTGTATTTGGAGGTGTTGATACTGAACACTTCAAGGGGAACCATACATATGTTCCTATTACAAGAAACGGATATTGGCAGGTACCGTGTAGAATGATTTTGATATTCTTGACAAAGGTTTGTGTATTCTTTTGGTATGACAGAAATTGGGTTTGGAGAGTTGTAAATCCTTCCACTTTTCTAACTTATTATTGTAGTTTGTTTCAGTTTAATATGGGAGAATTTCTCATTAGTGGTGAATCAACAGGTAACAATATGCTTTTTGTACCTTTTGTGTTTTGTTATAACAGATCAATTTTATTGTAATGACATTTTAGAAATAATGAATCACATTTAATTACAGGCTTTTGTGCTGGAGGCTGTGCTGCGATTGCAGATTCTGGAACTTCCCTTCTTACTGGTCCAACGGTAATTCTGCATCACCTGAAATATTTTTCTATTGGCTAGAAAGGTTACAAAATTGATCACTGTCAAGAGCTAGACAGTGAAATAGAGAGTAAATGTTCTCCACTTGACAACACACACAGTACTTGCATCATGAATGCAAGTTTAAGTAATGGATTGACTGTTGTAATGATTTCAAGCTTCCTATTCCAATCATTCAGGGCTGAACCAATGGCAAGGACATTCAAATTATCAATCACAAAATTCAATTTATTATGGAGTAAGCAAAACATTCCATAAACTTGAGAGAGAGTATGTGTGAAATAGAAGCTTCCAAAAGTTAATCTAACATGATTAAGATATAGAAATTTCTTACAATTACAAATGTACAAAAATAGATTTAAACAAATAAACTCAACACCAGATATACATAAGAAAATTCTTTTAGGGAAAAAGCCCACACTTCAAAAGCTAGACCCAATTGTATCATCAACAACCACAAAACATTGCAATACAACTTATCAGATGTCTCTGCCAATGCTCTTAGGAATAAATTCAGCAGCAATGAACTCTAGAGAAAATCTAACACATAAATGCTTCTTAGAAGATATCGAACCCCTCATAACAATTACACTAAGAAGCTATATATTTATAGAGCTCAACACAAGAAAAATGTTGGATACAATTGTTCAATTGTGTGTTGTCTTTGATGTCACATAAAGGTCAGCAAGGCAAAAGACAGTGTCTACCAAGCTCAGAAGGTCAGCAAGGCAAAGGACAGTGTCTACCGAGCTCAAAAGGTCAGCAAGGCAAAGGATAGTGTCTACCGATCTCAAAAGGTTAGCAAAGATAGTTTGCAGTGTCTACCAAGTAGACAGTTGGTTACCGAACCTTCAAGGTAATCAAAAAAATTTAGTTCTTACCGAGCTCACTCGATAATCGAAGAAAATATGACAAAAGCAGTTCTTACCGAGCTCACTCGGTAATCAAAGAAAATGTGACAGAAACAGTTCTTACCGAGATCACTCGATCATCCAAGATAACTTGGAAGGATTCGGTTCTTACCGAGAAAACTCGGTAGCGAAAAGATTTTAAGGATATTGCAATGATTAACCGAGTCAAGATGGTTAACTCAAAAAATTTCCAAAAGTAGTATTTACCGAGCAGGGTCGGCCAGTGAAGGATTTCATTGTCTTATGAAATAACGTTTATTTGTTCAAAGTAATATCTGTAGCCGACTAATGTACGATTTATTGGTAAATGTAAGATATAAATAGGCCAACTTGACAATCTGAATGGTATAAGTAAGAAGTCAAGTTGCAAATTTTTAAGAGCATATGGAAGAATGTGGAATTAATATGATATGAAGATTGATTGTTGTAGAAGCAAATTCGAAGGATGATTAGAGATCATTGAGGAGCAACAGAGCCATATTTGATCAAGGGGGATCTAATGATGTTGAACAGAGACCTGTAACCAGCAAATTCAGTTGCATCTTGTTCAGATCAATTCATTGTTACTTTCTAACCATTGTAGCAGTGGTTTCAAATCTCTTAACAGAGTTGGTTTAACAGCCATTTTGTAAATCCTCTAACAAGGTGACAGTTCAATTGAATTTTTCTAAAGACCTCTAGCAAGGCCACTCCTAGTAGGGTAATTAAATCCTCTAACAGGGTCACACCTAACAGTGTGTATTGTAACCTTTAACAAGGTTGGCTCCTAACAAGGCTCACTTTAGAAGAGTGAAAATTGGTGACTAGTTACTTAGTGGTTTTTCCCATATTGAGTTTCCACGTTAAATCTGGTGTCTCTTGTGTTCACTTTATTTTCAGTTACATGCATGAATGCTTGAAAGAGTAATAGTTTAATCTTACCGAGTTACAGCATTTGTTTACCGAGTATCAATAGTAACTAGATCATTAAGACATCTAAGGGATTTGTGGATTAATTTTTGTGAGTAACTGATTCAACCCCCTCTCAGTTACTCTATCTTTAATTTCAACAATTGGTATCAGAGCTTTTGGTACTTACAGGAAAAGATTTCAAGGATCTAAGCTAAAGATCAAGATGTCTTACAAAAGGAAAATTTCAAGACTTAATAGGGACAACTTCTCAGCATGCCAAGGATTGATGAGGCTTCATCTGGCTTCCATTGGTGATACAGGGCTACAGTACGTTGATAAAAATATAAAGAACCTTTTGGTACATTATCTGTCAATGATATTGCTGAAAAGAAGACTCACAATAACATGATGATAGATATTGCATCTACTCTGAGTTATGAAGAATTTGATGACATTAAAGATTGCAAAACTGCCTTTGAAATGTGGAACAAACTAAAAGAAATCTATGGAGGAGATGATAATGTGAGAAGAGCCAAAGCAGAAAATTTGAGAGGGCAATTTGATCAAATGAGGATGAGAGAGGATGAAAACATTGAAAGTATGTTGAAAGAGTTAAAGCATGTATTAGTGCAATCAAAGCATCTGGAGGAGATATCAGTGAGGAGACAGTTATAAGTAAAGTTCTTAGAACCCTACTTCCTATTTATGCAATCAGAGTATCTGCAATTCAAGAAAGGAGATGTGAGGCAAATCATAAAATAAATTTAGAGGCCATAGTTGGAAGATTGACTGGATTTGAGCTAGACAACTATGACAACTATGTTCCAATAGCCAAGAATGTTGAATTAGAATTTGAAGCCAAGCTTTCACTCAAAGAAAAAGGGAAAAAGATGAAGGAACCACAATCAGAAAGTGATGAAGAATCAGAACAAATTTCAAACAGTGATCTTGAAGTGGTTGAAGCTCTACTAGCAAGAAAATATTCAAGAGGCAAAGGAAAATACAAAGGTAAAGTTCCTCTAATCTATTTCTCTTGTAAAAAAATTGGACATATTGCTGCTAGGTGCCCAAATAAGCAGAACAAAGATGAGAAGAAAGGTCACAAGTACAATGGCAAGAAAGACTTCAAATCATTCAAGGACAAAGGTAAGAAAACATGTTTTATGGCAAAAGATTCCAATGATTCTAAAGATGAAGAAGAAGATGAAATTGTCTACATTTCTGTAAAAGATGAATCTAATAATGATGAGGAAATGGCAGTAATTTCTCGTATAAGAAAAAATGATACATAGATCATAGATAGTGGTTGTTCTCATCACATGACTGGTGATAAAACTAAGTTTGAATACTTTGAAGACTATGATGGTGGCAGTGTAAGATTTGGTAACAATGAACCTTGTTGTATAAGAGAAAAAGGAAGAATCTCACTAACCAAGGAACTTGTATGTGATAATGCATATTGGGTAGAAGGACTAAAGCACAATCTGTTGAGTGTGGCATAGCTGCTCAATAATGGATTCAAAGTAGAATTCATGCATGAAAAAGCAAGATTGTTGGATGGCAAAGGAAAGCCGATTGGATCTGGCACTCAAACAAAAGGTAACTTATTTTATCTTGAACTTGGTGAATGTTCATGTTTCATTGCTCAAATTGAAGAAAGTTGGTTATGGCATAAGAGGTTGTGTCATGTAAACTTTGACAACTTAATAAAAATCAGTAAATTTAGGAAAGTAAGAGGTATTCCTGACATAAAGAAACCTGAGGTTGGTCTATGCAAGAATTGTTAAATTGGTAAAATGGGAAAGACTAGTTTTAAAAGCAAGAACTATTAGACTGAAGAAGTTTTGAAAATTGTGCATACTGATTTGTGTGGACCTATTGGCATTGAAAGTTATACTGGTGAAAAATTCTTCATTCTATTTGTTGATAATTATTCAACAATGATGACCATCATGTACCTTAGAGAGAAATCAGAAGCATTTGAAAAGTTCAAATGGTATTTGGCCAGAGTAGAAAAGGAAACTAACAAAAGACTAAAATGCCTAAGGTCTGACAGAGGTGGTGAATTCATTTCACATGAGTTTAATAACTTTTGCATTGAAAGAGGAATCAAAAGACAGGTTTTAGCACCTAGAACTCTTAAACAAAATGGAATAGTAGAAAGACGGAACAGATCTATCATGGATTGTGCAAGAACCTTAATGATTGAGAAAAGCATTGCTATCAAATACTGGAAGGAAGCTATTAGCACCATAGTTCATACCTTGAACCGAGTACAACTGAAAAATGACTCATTCAAAACACCCTATGAGCTGTGGTATGGCTACAAACCCAATGTAAGTTATCTAAAGGTATTTGGAAGCAAATGTTACATTTTGAAAGAATCTAGAAAAGGTAAATTTGATGTAAAAAGTGATGAAGGAATATTTTTGGGATACTCTTGCAAAAGCAAAGCATATAGATGTTTGAACTTATCTACTCACAAAGTCATAGAAAGTGCACATGTGAAATTTGATGAGTTTGCAGAAAGAACAGAAGAAGAAAGAAAGAAGGAACCTGAAGACTATAGAAGATTTGTTTACATTGAACCTGATACAATACCAAGTATATCTATCAATCAAGAATCCTCAACTCTAGAGTCTTCATTAACCGAGTCACAAGAAGTTCAAATCGAGTTAGCATCTACCGAGTTGCAAGAACCCGAGTTGCAAACAGAAGCTATCGAGTTAGCATCTACCGAGCCTAAGCAACCTGAATCAGAACCAGAAGTTGAGAGACAGAAGGATAACAATGCAAGTGATTCAAAAGGAAAGGAGCTCGTGTTAGCCAAGTATGTCAGAAACCATCATGCACTAGATTATTGGTGATAAATCAGAAGGAACAATGACAAGAAGTAAGTTGAAAGGCACTTGTTTACTTGCTGATTTTGAACTTAGAAATGTTAAAGATGCACTAAACAATGAAAGTTGGATTGAAGTTATGAATGAAAAAATAGGACAAATAGAGAAAAACAAAACATGGACTCTTGTACCTAGACCCAAAGACAAGAATGTGATTGGAACAAAGTGGGTATTCAGAAACAAACTAAATGAATATGGTAAGCTATCAAAGAACAAAGCTAGACTAGTATGCAAAGGATACTCTCAAGAAGAAGGTGTAGACTATGGAGAAACTTTTGCTCCTGTTGCAAGATTGGAAGGTGTCAGAACCTTACTTGCATATGCTGCATACAAAGGATACAAAGTTTATCAAATAGATGTCAAGTCAGCATTTCTCAATGGCATATTGGAGGAAGAGGTTTACATTGAGCAGCCTGAAGGTTTTGTTGATCCAGACAAGAAGGACATGGTCTACAAGTTGCATAAAGCATTATATGGTCTAAAACAAGCCCCTAGATAATGGTATGAAAGATTGCATAAATATCTTTTTCATATTGGTTTTCAAAGAACTAATGACAAAAGTAGTTTGTACATAAAGAAAGGACCAGATAATAAGATTGTTTTGGCAGAAATATTTGTAGATGATATTTTGTTCACAGGAAATGATGATCTTTGCAAAAAAAATTCAGAACAAATGAATAAGAAATTTGAAATGTCAATGTTTGGTGAAATCAAATTCTTTGTTGGTCTTCAAATTCAACAGAATAAGAATGGCATCTACATCACTCAATCTAAATACATCAAGGAGATACTGAAAAAGTTTGGTATGGAAGATTGCAAACCAATTGGGACTCCTATGTGTACTGGATTAAAACTCATCAAAGATGATGAATCAAAAGAAGTGGATCAGACATTGTATAGATCTATGATTGGAAAGTTGCAATATGTAGTGCACACAAGACTAGACATTGCCCTTGCAGTAGGAATTGTAGCAAGA
This sequence comes from Cupressus sempervirens, assembly GCA_028749045.1. Classification (NCBI taxonomy): domain Eukaryota; kingdom Viridiplantae; phylum Streptophyta; class Pinopsida; order Cupressales; family Cupressaceae; genus Cupressus; species Cupressus sempervirens. Next base: position 1,004,786,265 of record CM053785.1, on the reverse strand, counting down.
TTCTCAGCAAAACCAAAAAAAAATCACATGATGGCAATCAAAAGGATCATGAGATACTTAAAAGGAACTGAAGATTATGGATTATGGTATAAACTTGGAGGAAAATTGGATTTAAAGGTGTTTATTGATGCAGATTGGGCAAGAAATATTGATGACAGGAAGAGCACAAGTGGAGGAGCTTTCTTTCTTGGAAAAAAGTTGGTTTCTTGGACAAACAAAAAGCAAAATTGTACATCTCAATCCACAACAGAAGCTAAATATGTTGCAATAGCAGTGAATTGTTCAAACATTGTGTGGTTTAAACAATTATTGGAAGGTATGAAGCAAGAAATCAAAGAACCAGTTGTTATATTTTGTGATAACACAAGTGCAATTAACATCTCCAAAAATCTAGTGATGCATTCAAAAACCAAGCACATTGCCATAAAGTATCACTTTGTTAGAGAATTAGTGCAAAAAAAGGAAATAAGATTAGAATATGTGCATACAAAGGAACAAATTGCTGACATATTCACAAAGCCTTTACCTAATGATGCATTCTTGTATCTAAGAGGTAAGTTAGGGGTCATTCCCCTATCTGAAGCTCACTAAAATATAGTTTAGTGATGCATCAACAAGAAAAAAATTGAAGATCTATCAGTTGATGCAACAAACCAATGAAGACATTCCATATGAATCAGTACATCAAGTACAATGCTATTCAGTTGTTTTGAGTTATCTTTGGCATGTGTTGTCAAAGAAGGAGAATATACTGTCATATCTTTCTGAAATTTGCAAAATAATAAGAGTGTGTAAGAGGGAGAGATTATTATGAAAGAGGGAGTTTTTTTTTCTTTCATTAAAAGACTTGGTTTCAAATTTTATTTTGCTGTGATATGTTGTATTGCCATCAATGTCAAAGAGGGAGATTGTTGGATACAATTGTTCAATTGTGTGTTGTCTTTGATGTCACACAAATGTCATATCAGTCATAAGACAATGTCTACCGAGCTAAGAAGGTCAGCAAGGCAAAGGACAGTGTCTATCGAGCTCACAAGGCAAAGGATAGTGTCTACCGAGCTCAAAAGGTTAGTAAAGATAGTTTGTAGTGTCTACCAAGTAGACAATTAGTTACCGAGCCTTCAAGGTAATCAAATAAATTTAGTTCTTACCGAGCTCACTCGGTAATCGAAAAAAATATGACAAAAGCAGTGCTTACCGAGCTCACTCAGTAATCGAAGAAAATGTGATAGAAACAGTTCTTACCAAGTTCACTTGGTCATCAAAGATAACTTGGAAGGATTCAGTTCTTACCGAGCAAACTCGACAGCCAAAGGATTTTAAGGATATTGCAATGATTAACCAAGTCAAGATGGTTAACTCAAGAAATTTCTAGAAGCAGTATTTACCGAGCAAGGTCGGCCAGTAAAGGATTTCATTGTCTTATGAAATAACATTTATTTATTCAAAGTAATATCTATAGCCAACTAATGTACGGTTTATTGGTAAATGTAACATATAAACAGGCCGACTTGACAATTTTAATGGTATAAGTAAGAAGTCAAGTTGCGAATTTTAAAGAGCATATGGAAGAATGTGGAATTAACATGATATGAAGACTGATTGTTGTGGAAGCAGATTCGAAGGATGATCAAAGATCATTAAGGAGCAGCAGAGCCATATTTGATCAAGGAGGATCTAATGATGCTGAACAAAGACCTGTAACTAGCAAATTCAGTTGCATCTTGTTCAGGTCAATTCATTGTTGCTTTCTAACTATTGTAGCAGTGATTTCAAATCTCTTAACAGAGTTGGTTTAACAGCCATTTTGTAAATCTTCTAACAAGGTGACAATTCAATTGAATTGTTCTAAAGACCTCTAGCAAGGCCACTCCTAGCAGGGTGATTAAATCCTCTAACAAGGTCACACCTAACAGTGTGTATTGTAACCTTTAATAGGGTTGGCTCCTAATAGGGCTCACTTCAGAAAAGTGAAAATTGGTGAATAGTTACTTGGTGGTTTTTCTCATATTGAGTTTCCACGTTAAATCTAGTGTCTCTTGTGTTCACTTTATTTTCAGTTACATGCATGAATGCTTGAAAGAGTAATAGTTTGATCTTACCGAGTTATAGCATTTGTTTATCGAGTATCAGCAGTAACTAGATCATTAAGACATCTAAGGGATTTGTGGATTAATTTTTGTGAGTAACTGATTCACCCCCCTCTTAGTTATTGTATCTTTAATTCCAACAGAAAAAAACACCCATGGTTTCCAAAACTAAAGAAGTATGAGTCTGCACTGTTTAGAACAAAACCACTTTGACCTTTCAAAATGAATTGCTTTCAGGCAATTAGCCAATTCCTTGGGGAAAATCTTATCATGTGTTGCAACTTTTTAATGTAAAATAGATAGTGAAAGAGAAAACATATTATTCAATTTGATTCTTTTCATGTTGTCAGCTTAAGAGGATAGTAACATTTCTCAAACGGAAGGATTCAAAGATATAAAAGTACTCAAAAATATTTTGACTTTAAATATAACAATTAAAATTTGTAATGTAGTAAAAAATGGTTTGAGAATTGGCATCGATGGGAAGAGATAGAAGCAAATCCACTAGCATCAATTTCAGTTCCCCAGAACAATAATATGATGTTTGGGGGAATAATAGAATAGTAGGGCTGCATTCATGAACTATCTATAATAATCGGGCCATTAGTGGGCGGGTGAGAGTACCATCACAGGTGGTAACATAAGTGTTGCCAATTGGTTTGATTGATTCAATCGAATAAGCAGGTTTACCACTACCATCAGCAGTTGCATTTTACCTAGCTACTCTATTTTGTTGACTCAAATCCTGTGGAAGATCCAAAACTAGTTTACCGGCATCCCTCCCAGATCTAATCTTCTGAATCTAATGCTATAGGTGCTCCCACTGCAACATAAAATATTTATTTGGGTGCACGAGAAATGGATCATTTCATAAGAAAATCATTTTGTATGGGTACAATACAAGCAGATTTGTTAGGAAGATCTGAATAGGGGTTCAAATATTTCACGAAAAATTAAACAATAGCTTATTAGAAATTGAGGCTTTTATATGAATACAATAGTCATCATATGAAAGAGTGGACATCAATGATGACTTTGATGAAAAATGTTGCACCTGCCCCTCTATGAATCATAAAAATATCTGTTGATGTGAGTTTTGTATCACTTACATAACATATTAGTAATTGGATATTTGATACGGAGTATCAAACATACAATTCCTCTCTTGAAAATTTATTGCTCATGAGATATGAGAACAACTCCAATGTTCCTTACACTTGTGGATACTCGCTCAATTTTATCGATGTGATTCGCTGGTAATCATGTAGGTGGCCTTACACAAATTGTTGAGGATGACTTGGACTGTGGTGGGAAGATGGAGATGGTGGTTCCATGTGAATGCTAGATGATGTATCTATGGGAAAGTGATGGTGGTAGAGGGTGAATGGTTCTTACAGTTGGTGTTTTTCTAACTTTCGTCTCCTAAATTCTAAGTCCTAAACTTCTTGCTATCCTACTCCTACTCCTATGGATGGAAGACTAACAAATGGACTATGATTGAACCTAATGAAAGCTAACCAACGGCCTCACCTCCACAGGTGCAATGATTCAAAGGAATAATAAATCAATTTGTCACGCAAGGCTTCCCAACAAGCCGCTAGGATGCTAGTGGTCTAGTATTGATCCCTATCAAACACCTACTAATGCTACCATACAATTATCCATCTACTTTACTCCTACTTAGCAACTTGAAATGAAATTTACTTCAATGACTTGAAAAGAAATCTACTCTAACTTTTTGGAAGTAGAAACCATGCAATAATACCAAAGGCTCTTAATCACCATGCAAGTCACAACAATGAGAAAGAAATAGCGAATTTTGGTATTATCTATGCAAAAAAATTCTCTGACCCTTACAAATGAGAGAAAATGGCCTTTTATAGATGCCAAAATTACAACCGACAATGGAGATCAAAGGCAAAATCGATGATCCAGATTGAATCCCCAAAACCCTAATTAGGGTTTCCACCCCATCGGCCAATGAGAAGACGCCACCTTGTCAATGGACCAATGAAAAAAGTGTAAAAAGTGGCAACCAATGAGAAGACACCAAAATGGCGGGGCTAATCAGAAAATGGCATTGTCCTATTCTAGAAGAAAGAGAAATTGCCATTTGGGCTTACATGAAATGATCTTCTAATATGACTCTCCCCTTTTCTTTTGTTCTTTTAGCTAAGGCAATGAACCTAGCTAGCCTTTCGTTGATTTCTTCCATAGGAGGACAAGACATGTACTTTATCTTGAGCTCCGCTGATTTCATCACGATGTTTGCTACTTGTACTGTCTTCTCATGATCTTTCTCATATTCCTTTGCGAATCCAATGAAAGCATTTAAGGAGGAAAGGGTGTTCAAATGTTTCTTCTTGATGGCAACCCTTCCTAACTCATCCAATCTCGATCTGAGTCTTGGCTCATTAATATCTTCTTCTCTGATGTCTTCAAAATCAAGTGTTGCTCCGATGTCACTCATCACGGTTGTAATGGAAGTATCGACGCCTGGGCTATGATGTGCAACCGCCTTTTGTATATCCTTTTTGCCAAGGGGGATTGTCCTTCCTTTAGTCTATCCTTTACCCATATCATGTCTATTGAACCGATATTGGTGTCGGTTATTCGCTTCATTTTCGAGAAGAAAGGTGTTTTGGGCATCATATCCTCTTTGTCTTTCTTAGTGTTTGTCCCCTTAGGATTCTTGCTTGTACTAAAATCCTCCATCTCGTCACCCGATTACGGGATGGTAAAGTGGTGGACAATAGACAAGCAGAACCAAGGGAGGCAATCCTTAGACTAGAACAAAAGAAAGAAGTTAGCTTAAGGACCCCTTTCAACTCTAAATGATTAAAAGTCACCTCTACCAATAGCCGGATCTTGACATTTTTGGAATTTAGGATCATACCTTGAGAATTTTAAACCCTCTTGCAAATTAGAAATTTAAACATTTGAAACTATCCACCATTTGTCCACAAAAATCAGACTTCCATCAATGTATCTCCTCTCCCAACCAAAATCGCCTAAGTCTGATATAAAAAGTACAGTCCCAAATGGAGAAAAATCAAACTTTCACCATGTATCTTCTATGGCACAAAATCAGGTCTGCTCTTCAAAATTTGCCAAGAATAGAAAGTTTTTCCTACAAACACATCTCTGCCCAAGCATGGAAAGTCTCCAATTTTCCCTCAAAAATCACCTAGGGCATAAATTGCAGCCCTAATAGAAGGAGAAAAGATCACCAAATAATGCAAAAATCTACCATCAAGAGAAATCACCAAGGTCTGAAAATGGTTGATTACAAACAAAATTGCCCCAAAATGCAAGAAAACCTGCCTCCCAAAAGAAATCGCTTAGGAAGAGAAGAGTTGCTTGACGTCTAAATTTGCCCAAAATGGAGAGAGGACTGCTCTTGCTAAATCGCCATCCTTGCGGAGGAAAAGTGAGAAGTGAGGAGAAAATGGGAGGGAGGCCTCCTCTTATACCCAACTTCCCAATTTCCTCCTAGCTGGCTGACTTGGACCCTGGGAGCAAGAAAAACAATAAATAATGCAAAATTATGGCCCACAAATAAATACTTAGCTAAAAATCAACTTTGCCAAAATGAAAATTGCCCTTTTTAAATTTGCCAATTAGTTTCAAATTGCAAAAAGAAATTAAACAATGCCTTGGGGGATTAAATATTTCCATTTAATGAGGATTTAGTAATTAATACGTCATTAAAATTGGATTTTGGCAAACCAAAAGCCATTTTTTCAATATTAAATTACCAATTTCATTAAAGGCAAAAAGTTTTCAAGGCAATTTTAATCTATTAAAGACAATTTTTGCAATTTTTTGTCCAAATCGATTTTGCTATGCCATTTAAATTTTTTTTTTTTTTTTGACAAAAATAAAATTACTTCTAGAATCTAAAATCAATTTTGCAATTTTGACTTCATCTCCACAAAATTAATTTTTTCACCAAAGAAAAATTCAAGATTTTTCAAAACTCAATTCTAACAAAATTTCCCTTTTGAAAATTATCCAAATTTACACAATTATATCCAGATTTTCAAAAGAAATCATTTAAGTACAAAATTTACAATTTTATTCGGCCAAATGGTGTTTTTGAAAATTTTGTCCGGCCTAAGGATGAAATTGGTCGCTCTGAAAAATCAAGTTGGAACCGGGTGAAAATAAGCTAAGTCTCTCCCATTGGCCTGAAGGTGTCCAAGGCTCAAAATTCTCAAAAAAAAATCAAAATTGTTGGACAATCCAAAAATTTGCCAAGGTGATTAAAAAAAAGGGGGTCCCCAAAAATTTTGGGGCGATGGTGTGAGGACCTCACAACAATATCTCCAAAGCATAGTATTTCCCTCAACATGGAGCTGTAAGATTATTAATTTTAGTTTTTGGTATGGCTATAGCCAATATGTCATGGAAAATGTGAAAATCAAATAGTTGGATAGTGAATTGTTTAACATATATAATGTAATAATTAATAAGAGATATAATTTTTCCATCAACATGTTAGGGAAGTTGACATAAAAGAAATTAAAAGAATCTTGTAATTATTGTGGACTCTGCTCATTATAGTTTGAAAGCAGACTGACTGAGGCACATGTTTCTGTTGTTTGTGCTATAGAGTATTGTACGACAAATCAACCATGCAATCGGTGCATCCAGTATTGTGAGGCAAGAATGCAAATCAATAATATCACAGTATGGTGATATGATATTTGAGCTCTTGATGTTAAAGGTCTGTTTTTAATATGATATTTGAGCTCTTGATGTTAAAGGTCTGTTTTTAATTTAATAAGTTTATATGACCAATGTTTGGCAAAAAAACATGTACAAAATTGTTCTATATTTCTCAAAATGTGCTATTAAGACCTGTGCATATATAATACAACTAGTGACATGCTTGTGGCATAACATAGTTAACATGTCAAGTAGCTAGGCACTTTTTGCCAGTAGCATAATTGACTGTTGAAAATTGAAAGCCATTCTTATAAGCGATTAGTATATGGTTTGATATTGTTGTGCTAAAAAATGAATGACATGTTTTCAGAGTCAGGCAAGTCCTGAGAAGGTCTGTTCTCAGATTGGCTTGTGCTCTTGTAATGGTCGAAGAGATACCAGGTCAGATTCCCCTCTATTTGTATTTAATAGGAATTGTTCGCTCTCATATTTGCAAAGCCTTCTTCCATGATATCTCAAACCATACATTTCTGCGATTGCTATAATCCTAAGGGCATCTTAGTTTTTGGTAAACTCATCGTTTGAAAAAGATATAGTGAACTTGTTCTTTACATTTGATTATGTAAAATATACATTTTTAACTCCGTTTCCCTCCTTATTGATGTTTTCGATTCTTCCATTATAAACTTTTAAGACAAGGTATGGTCTATGCAGCATTGGTAGAGATAAAGCTCACAAAACAGAGCCCTCCTCTGGTTCCGGTGATGCAATGTGCACTGCATGTCAGATGGCCATCGTGTTGATACAGAACAATGCACTATACACTTCTTGTCAGATGGCAGGCATGTTGATGAAGAACCAATACTTCCAAAAGCAGATTAAGGAACTGATTCTCAGCTCCATGAATCAGGTTATAAGACTTCCTTGCATTCTATTTAGTCATTTTTTGGTGCAATACTGGCATTGGGTTATAAGTTTTCATTTACCCTATCTGATTGTAATCAGGTTGTAAGACTTCCTTGTTCTATTGATTTTGTCATTTTAGATGCAATGCTACTACTGAGTGTTGATAGTTGAAGAATAACATGGATAGGAAGAATTTTTTAGTTTAAATATATTGAGATGGTGCTCAAAACTATTGAATTTGCCATGCTCAGGTCTGTGAACGATTGCCAAGCAAAAATGGAGAATCTGTTGTTGACTGTGATCAAATATCAAGCATGCCAACTGTTACGTTTTCTATTGGAAGTAGAAAATTCAATCTCACAGCTGACCAGGTTTGTTTCAATTACAAGACTTTAAAACTCAGTGTAAATTAGATGTATGGTTTAATAGCTGCAAAATGGCCGACTTGCTAGTTTACTCTTCAGGATTTTAAATTCCTTCTTTTGAAAGATTACAAAGTTGCAACGTGAAAAACTATCGGAGCAAATAGTCCATAAAATGAATTTCAGTTAAATATATTCACTTGTTGGAAAATTAAGTGTTCGACCTTTGCACATCAGTAATTAAGTAGACATGAATTTTTGCAGCCTATCCAATGTCTGAATCACATTCTCAATACAAGAAGTAGTAAACCTATAACTTTTGAAATCAAAAGTTCAAGTTGGTTGGTTCCATATTTCCATGTTGGCCTTGATTTCTAAGCATTTTGTACTTACAGCCTGTGTAAGAAGGGTTTCCCGGACTCAGGAATCCATGAATGAAAGGAAACATTAATTCCTGTCTGAACAAAACCAAATGAATAGTCAATGTTAGTATAAGTGTGAAATACAAAATAGTGATAAATTCTTAAAGATGCTCCAAGTGCTAGTTAAGACAGCACAGGAGCAAAGAGAAACCAAAGAGTTAGGCAGAGAATCCTCATTAAATGTAATATGACAGTGATTACTGTTATCATTAGGACTTTTCATATATATGTATAAACAATGCTATCCTTACAAGGCTTATGTGGATCTGCGGGTGGGTCCATTGAGGGACATCCTGTATGTATATTATATAAAAGCATGTATTTGATCTTCAGTGTCTCAGAGTTGATGAGGAATGCAAATTGCTTCTAATTAATTGAATTAGCCAGAGTAAACTGGACAGCATGGAACTCTGTAGTCTACATAAATAATAAGATGGCAATTGTGGCTGGCAGTACATTCTGAAAGTTGGGGAAGATGCTGCGGCTAGGTGCCTAAGCGGATTTGTGGGCGTGGATGTTCCTCCACCACTGGGTCCGACATGGTATGTTGTGCCATGTAATTTCTCTTTTCTATTTGCAAATATAGATTTAGAGTAAGTAGTTTTTGTAAAGACTGTTTTTTTTTCCAGGATTCTCGGAGATCTTTTCATGAGTGCATACCATACAGTTTTTGATTACGGGAACTTAAGAGTAGGCTTTGCAGAAGCTGCCTAACAATGCACATATATTTTGTCTACTGTGAACAATTAGTGCAATATTGCTTGTGAACCTCTCTAAATTGTCTTTTATTGCTTTTGATGCCTTCTTGTGTGGCCTATTTAAGTATCTGGTGTCTTATTATACGCAGTTTGTTCTATGATGTTACTATTGTAATCTAATATATGTACAGCAAACAACAGTGTAAACTCTGTTAAGGAAAGCGTCAAGATTTGATCATTCATCTAGATATATTGTTTATCAAGATGAAAGAAAAGTGCTTTGCTTAAAGTTGATTATCTAGAATAATAATAAACGTTTATGATTAATTTCACAGTTTTGCTTTGTGTGAAGGGACGGTTCAGAATATATGTATGTGCCGCGTCAAAAAAGAACATCATCATTTCTCTCATGAACCTACTAATGTTCTCAAGTGGTATTTTGTCGTTAGGAATACATTATTTTGGCATGCTAAACGCTTGATTATCTTATTTCGAACTCAATCAGAAGTAAATTTTATGCATTGACTTCTATGTACCTTTTTAATATTACAGTGTGTTGCTTAAAGTTATATTCTGATTAGGCTTTCGTTATATCATATTGCAATTTTTTGAGCAAGTGGAAGTGTCAAGAGGAAATGCATGGTGTTGTGCCTTCTAGTATATGTCAATGTAATATGTTGTATGATAGTTTAGTTTATTTATTATTTTAATATAAATAAAAGATCTAAATGAGGTTCAACTAAACTAAAAAGATCTTGGGAGCAATCTAATGTTTTATGGGACATGTTTCAGTTAAAAAATCATATATATTGGTTATGGAGGATATGGAGATTCTAAGAAAATATTTCTCACTATCTCACCACGACCACCTCTTATCAATGGCATTTCTCAAAGATTTGTTTCTAGGGTATCCCCTTACTATAAGGAAATACTTAGAATGCCCCACTTAACTCAAAAGGTCTATCTATAAATAGAGATTTTTTATATTTGAATGAATAACTCTTCATTCTAATAATTTTTTGATTCTGCCAATAACTTGACCAATGGAAAAAGGGCAAAAGGATTCAAAAGTGATAATTAGAATAAGCAAATTGGAAGTATTAGTTGAGTGTGAACATCACGAAGAGTGAAAGCAATAACAAGTGTCAAAGTCTTTGTTTAATACTAGCCCTTATTATATAGACTATTTTTTTAAATAAAATTTTTGAAATTTGTTTTAAAGAATGAATATTTGATTAGAAATAGAATACACTTGTATTGTAGAAAAAATAATATGATTCAAAAAATTTAAATGATGTGAATCGTAAAAATTGTGTGATTCCAAAGGTCTAAATGTGAGTTTGGTAGAAGCATCTCCAAGCATGTGACATGCATTAATCATTAAAACTTCATTATTAAGGGCTTTACCCCTAGACTTTTGTCAAAGACCATAGAATCATCTTGTTGTCCAGAGACTTTGGGACAACTTTGTTGAATAGTGCCACAACTCAAAACCATAACAAAAAAGTTCAATTGAAACAAAATCATTGCTATTCATAGAAATGACGAAAAGATTCACAATTCTTGCAAATTTTGTTCATGCCTAGCAATTTTACTAGTGGAGTAACTCAATTTTGTTCCCTTTAACTTTACAACGATTATAAAGATCTATATACATCATCATATTGATTATTTGTCAAAGATACAAGTCCATGTAAACTCAATCTCATGAAATCTTTAATAATTTGCACAAAAAGGGGCGATGCATGTTTTAAAACCTTTATTGTAACTTGTTACTGAGGAGTAGAATGTGAGGAACATGAATGTATGGAAAATATTATCAAAGCACAAACCAAGTGAAGAAAAGTAAGGAATTGCCCCATGATGCTACTACACACAGAGGTAGTAATGAGGGGAAACAATTGCATAGAGGAGACATATTTTGATCAAATATAGATAAATTATTAAGTAACTTGGTAGTTTGGTGATGGAGCACTAAGCAGTAAATGGATGGTACATTTCATTCAACTTTTAGTTAGTTCATGAAAAAGTTTAACAAGGTATTAGAGTCAAGTCCAGAGCCTCATGAACCTATAATGTGGCTCAAGAGGGAATGAAAATTTGATCAAACTTAAATTGAAGATGAATTAGTAGCTTAGTAACATAACACATTGTTAACAATTGCATTACTATAGACTCGACAATTAGTTTTCATGAAACAATTTGGACACTAAATTGTTAACTAGTAGAGTGTGCAAGTTCATTGGAGTTCCAAACTAAGGCCTTGAATGACAATGAAAATACAAACACAAATAGAGTCAGCCAACATGATATAAAAAGTTTGTATAGGTTATTAACATAATTTGAACAATGTGTATGAACAAAATTTGTAGCAAATCAAATGTACATTCTAAGCTACTAGTTTTTTGGAAAAAATAGTAAAATTGTCAAATTTTGAAATTTTAATGTGATATTACTAGAATTGTAGAGTAAAAATAAAAAGGAGTATGTATGTAGAACATTAGTACAAGAAAAAATAATTTAAATTTTATATAAGTAGAGGACACATTTGCATATATGCACCATATTTTTTGTAAGTTATTTGCAAGAAAATAATTAATTATGAATGTATTTTTTTTCTAGATAATATGTCGAGGCAAAATAAATTATTAATATCTAAAATATTTATAAAATGAATTTATTATCTTCCCTAACCTAGATAGGTACTACAGGGCATACAAAAAGAGACCAAAAAAAACATGTTGGATGTCATTCAAGGTCACCATTATAATCATTATATCAAGTATAATCTAAATACCAAGAGAACTAGCATCAAAGCCTAGAAAAATATGGTCAAGCCACATATAAACCTTTAGTCTTCAATGTAGGATACATACCAAATAAATAGATAAACGTGTGGACTACATATGACCCAATATTTGAACTCCCCATTTGGCACCATCAACTTGTTATATTAGAGGCTACAACAAAGACATAAAAAGCCAAGAAAGGTCGTTACATAGTTTCAATCACCTTCTTAGAAGCCTCTAATCCTAACAGTCTTAACAAATTCTTATAGCCATAGTGATTTGTTAGGCTCAATTTGAACGACCAACACAAAACTCCATTCCATTCATGACCCATCTTCAGTGTAATGCAAGCCTTGAGCATCTAGACCAAGAATGATGGGTTGCTTGGCTGCCTCCACGCTAGGCTTGTACATTTTCAAAGTGTCATTCAACCAAGGAATACTAAAACTTGGCTTGGAAAACTTAATGTAAATGTACAACAATGGTAGATGCTTCAATCTAGATATAGAATATGTTCTATGATCATCTAACTAAATTCCTACCCTTAGGAAGAAGCAAAACTAGATGTGTATGAGTGAAGGCTTCCCATTATTGAAAGTAATATAGGAAGAAACCTCAAGATATATGTGGTCTTTGAAAACTACTTAGGTGTCCCCATGTCAATGCTAAGATTTCCCTCTTCAAATAAGTTATACTATGTCACACTACTAAAAAAGATAAACCGAGATCTATTGGAGATAAATGAACAATATCCAAAGACTCTAGTATCTCCTCTAACAATAAAGTGACCTTCTCCAAATGTTGGTTTGAAGTATCATAATCATATCAAACTGTAAAGGATGGTCATGTAGATAATTAAGAAGAGGGTCAAGGCATTCCCTCACAAAAACTAAATAAGGATCATCCTCATTAGAGAAAAGATGAATATCATCAATGGTGTCTCCAAATCTACAAGATACACTATAGACAAACCTACAATGTAATTCAAGTATTCATCCCAAGGAATTGTGCTTGGCACATTGCACTAAATCAATGGAAGCCAAAAAAATATCAACATAAACATCATCAAGAGCAAGATGTTTGAGGTGATGGGATGCAAGGCTCAAGAACTTGATCACATGTGAGTATACCCAAGTTCACGTAATCAAAATTCTCCTCGCTATTTGAATTCACACTAAAAGTGTAATCATCATGTAGAGAGTCACAATCATCAATAGGAACAAATTCTAAAAAGGAGTACAACTGAGATACATGATCCACCACCCAATAGCAATGATTGCTCCACTCTCCAAGTTTCTTATTATAATTAAGTCAGCAATGAACTCCATAGTATTCCTTGCTACACTATGAGTGGCTTGATAGATGGAAAGAAGATTATTGGTCAAGGGAATTACACATAATACATCATGAAGGGTTCCCTTCCTAATATCAATGGATCCTTTCTCAATTAGATTAGTATATGTATGATATCCCATAGCAACGTGTGACTCTTTTCCTTATCAAAATTTGTTTTTTGTGAAGAATTTGAAGTACACATTCTTGAAGGAAAATTGATTCTACTCTTCTCAAGATGATTCTTCCACTCATCAAAATCCTTCTTATAGAAATGATGTTTTTCATGTTCATTATTCTTGCAATATGCACAAGTATATCCTTCTTAAATGATTCTCCTTTAGGATGGGATGAAGAAACTCCTTTATGAGGAAGAGGAAGAGTAGTGTGCATTATCCTTATGTAGCTTAGGCTATAATTTATTTTTCTTCATGTGGATCCTTTGCCATTAATAACCAACAATACATGTGACTTTAATGAATTAAGAATGCCTATGGTGATTAACTTTGATTTATCAAGAATCAACATCCCTAAAAATAATCAAATGATGGTGTGGTGTATGCACTCCCTACTATCAACCAATGAGCCTAAAATTTGGAAGTAAAAAAAGTTACATATTCTCAATGAAGCTTCCCCAAAAAGTTGAACACTAAGTGTGCATCCTTCTTCTTAATACCACAATCCTTACCTTCTCTTACTCCTTTTATTTACTTACATAATCTTGAGTTGTAGGAAAGTTCTAGGGATCCAAGTTGAAATTTTCACTATCATGTGTGTATCCCCTCATCTCATCCATTATAAAAGCTTATCCCATGCTTCCTCGATTCTTACACTTGCAACATGAAAGATAAAATTAGGTGAAATATATTTTCTCAAATTAACAAGACTTGTAGAACTTTAAACAAGCCATTAATTTTTAAGATTATGGGAGTGCTGGCCCCAAACCCCTGTAGTAAAATTTGGGGAGAGACCGCTCCAAATAAAGTGTGGAAAAATTAACCTCCAAGTTTGATTAGGCTCCACGTCACAACATTCCCGAATCTTTTAATTAACAAAATTGGGTCAAAACCTAAACAAAAATTTATAAGTGACCAACACTAAAATAACCACCATAGATGGGAAAAAAATCCATTGAAGCTACTTAATTGTTGACTTTGGCCTTGCAAGAAAATCCTTGGAATTTTAAGGAATGAAGAGACCACCTTTAGTTTCCAGTTGAGCCTTCTTTGCAATCCTTTTTCTATTAATTCTAACATTTCTTTTCTTCTAATAGGTGCAATAATTCCTTTAATAGACCCCAACTTTCCTTAGCTTTCCAAATTAGAAATTCGTTATGATTTGTAGTGCTCCATATAGAATGGGCTTTTTTTCTTTGAGTCATTCCTTCCACTAATCTCTATAATAATTCTTCTAATCTCAAACCCACATCTAGTTCTTCCATTGCTAAAATTGATAACATCTCACTTACTCATCGAGGCTTCACACAAGTTCTCATTTCCCATCAAGCCTCCTCCTTCAACCTTAGTTGAAGAGCCTATCCTAGAATGTAGACAAAATGTTAATATTGGACCTAAAATAATGCTCTATCTTCATGAACTCTTCACCAAAAATCACATCCATGCATTGCCAGAATTAGGGCTCATCAAATAGAAAGATGCATCTCATTCACTTTGGGATAACCACCCCCCGCCCCCTCCCTCCCCCCCCCACCTTAAAAGATTACAACTAATTGTTCATATGTTGATAAAAATTAGCCTCCATGCCTATCTTCGTAAAAATAATATGCACCCCGATATACCTAGATAATAAAGACACAACCAAATGTAAGAAAGAAAATAGATGGTATTCCCTTTATAATCCACAAGCCATCATTTGTTCCTCTCGAATATTCTAGTGTTGAATTAATTGGAATCATATCTTCTCTTGATCTTCATGTACTTACCACTCTTTACATACAAAATGTTATATGAATGCCAAGTCAAGATTAGAAATAACTTTCATCCTAACAACACCAATTTGGAGGGAGATCATCTAAATTTAAATTTTAAATTAGACTTTCAATGAATTGGTCCCAAATTAAATCCATATAAATCTCAACTTGGCCAAAAAGCGTCTACCTCAAAAATCATCCTCTCCCACTTGATTTTGTTGCCACCTCATCAGTCAAAATTATTCCCATCTATACTCTAAATTTCCTCAAGAAACTCTTCTTTTCCTTATTCTTGAAGTGGACTCCTACATTTGATTTAGGTTAGAAACCTCACTCCCTTCTCCTCACATGAGCAATTTTAAAGTCCTCAAAGGATCCCAATAGAGCTTTAATCCGTCAAATTTGTTTGTTAAGATACCAAACTCTATACTTCCAAATGAAATTTGGAAACTTGTATAGATTTTTCCATTTTGATTGCTCATTATTTATCTTGCCTATCAAACTTCTTGCACCTATCATATAATGTTACTTGTCCCATCTTGAACAACAATTCCAATTAAAGATGGCCCCATGTTTCACTTTGAGACTCTAATGAAATTGATTTAGGCTCGCCCTTTCTCAAGAAAAATCCATGACACTTATTTTGACCATTTCAAATGGATAATGATCCCTCGAAAGACCATCAACATGCTAATTTAATTATAGCATTAACTATGTATTTAAAATAAATATAATAATAAAAACTATGTAAAAAGTTATAAAAAATGAAACCTATTAAAAATAATTAGTTTAGAATTTATTAAAAACTTATAAATATTTATATTTATATTTATATTTATATTATTATATTAGATAATAGCCCACAATACAATGGTATGGTGTGAGTCTATTATCTAGGAGATCTTGGGTTTGAGTCTACTCAACCTTAACAAATAATAATAATTAATCTAAAAATATATATTGTAACAAGTGTTACATAGTGGCATATACTTGCCAATTGAAATGTATTGTAATAGAAATAATTATTAATTACTATAATTTTTAATAGATATAGTAAATGAAAGACAATAAGATAGATGTATATATTAGGATTATTATATTTCAATTATGTATTATATAATATTTTAGTATCATAATATGTGTTACAAAATAGTATAATATAAGTTAACTTTGAATGTTGATTTTTCAAAATGAACATATCTTTTTTTTATCATGACTTATTTATAGTAAATTATTAAAGAAGTAATATATAACTTGCTAATTATTATTTTTATTCAACAAATAAATTTAAAATAGTATGTTTTAAATTTTAAATGGTAATGTTAAATTTTAAATTAAGGGTTCTTGTATTTGGATTTTAGATATATGACTTTTATGAAAAATGAGAGTCAATGTGATAAATTTTATATGTAAAAAATTATTTTGTATTTTATATTTGTAATTGAGATATGCTTCTTTATATTTGTCTTTAGTCATATAAAAAATGAGATTAGTCATATTTTACATCATATATAGAAAACAGTGAATGCTTGGTAATGCTTAGAGTTTAGTTTAGGTTCCAAAAACCAAGATAACATTCCAAATATCTATAGGTACACCACTAAATTTCCCTTTTTTTTGTCTTTTCAACTCCAATAATGAACAGGTAGACATTTTGTAAGTCCAAGATTCACTCAATGCAAGTTTTCAATAGCTCTCATCTTATGTGTCACTTTCTAACACCATTTATCTTTCCAAACCAAGATTTTTTTGAGATCCTAATAACATTCCTTTGTCAAAGAAGGGTACAACATCAGGGGATCATAAAGGTGCCAAAGAGAAGGTTGGGAATGGTTTTCAAACCCCTTTCAAGTCAAAATCTAATGCTAAAGTGTGGAGAAAGAAGAAATCAATGGAGGCTCCAATTGATCAAGCTTAGGGTCCTCTTCCTTCTAATCATCAACACCCCTCCATTACATTTTTGGACCACTATGTTTCTCCGTGGGTGGAGTCTCTGAGACAAACAACCCTCATTGCTCATAAATTCAAAGGTTGGTTTTGCAAAGGATCAAGCCTTTTTACTCTTTTTTGGGTTCCCAACTTCAAACCTGATTCTTCCATCGACGCTTTTATGCCTTTTGGGTTACATTACATGCTTCACCATTATAGAGATCCTCATATTATTGAAACTTTGGCTAAAACATTTTGGCAATTTTTATTAAGCATGATTTGGCTCCTTATGAACTCCTTCACCATGATGTTAGAGTAATCTTCCTCCTCAATCTATCTAAACCTATGCCTCAAAATCTCATCATCATATATAAATGGAGAAAATTGGAACATAAAGTTTTTGTTCAAGATGAGGCTCTTGTGGACAGATTTGAAAACCATCTTGGTCATCTTAATACATAGTGTCAATCCCCCCCCCCCTTCAATGAAAGGTTTTTGTTTACAAAGATTTGCATTCTAACCCTTAATAATGATCACTTTATCCTCACAATGTACAAGCCCTCATTAATAATGGGGTCACTAATGTCTCATGTTTACCATTGGTATCCTCCGCAAGCATGAAGGATACTATTTGTTACCAAAAAATTGGCAAAGGATCTTTGGAGTTTTTTTCCAGCTATAGGAGCTTATATCTGGTCTTTTAATCTCACTCAGAGGAGCTTCTTTGAAACACATGGATAGAGTGGAAAAATTATTCTTCCTAGCCCCAAAACCTTCCTCCACACTATCTCAAAATCAAGAGTTCAATGGCAATAGCATTCCTACAAAAACTATTAAAGATTTGATACATGAACTAATGTTTTAAGAACACCCAATACAAATTCCATTGCAATACATAGTCTTGAATTCTAATGCACTCTCTGATAAGAAATTGCATAGTATGAAGAATGTGATGTTGATTACCCTTTCCTCAAATATGATTCACAAGATTTCATTCAAAAAAGATATGTGTCTAGCTAGACAAGAATGCTTATGCCAAGAATGTGAGCCTTCTTCACATAAATATTTGTATTGGAAGATGACTCAATCAACCAATTATAGAATAGGGTCCAAATGAAAAGCACACACGATGCATGAGAAGGAGGAGGTTATTTGTATAGCCTCCCATATGGCAGCTCAGATAGCTTACATAATTTACAAGATCTTCACATTGATGGTGACAACCCAAAACTAGTCTCCAACTTGGTTGATCCCATGTTGATTGACCAAATTCAGTGGAGTGGTTTGCAGAAAAATAAAGTTCATAATCCTCCATTAGATCGTTTAATTACAAAATTTAATGCTTTAGATGTGGAATCATGTGACACTCTTCAACCTCCTTGCAACATGATACCTGTTGAGACCACTTTATACCAACAAGGCCATGGTACATAAACACCTTTTCCCATACAAAGAATCTTGTAGGATGACAACATAGAGAATGATTCAATACCACTTCTAGAAAGAGATCAGAATTTAATATGGCTTTTGATTCTCCACATATTTTATCAATTGCACAAACACCATCCTAAAAGGCAACATGCATAAGTACACCTAAAACTCAGAGTAGAAAATCCAAAGATACTAAAGCTAAATGATAGGAATAGTCTAGGTAGGGTCCAATGAAACTTTCTCCTAAGAGTTCATCTATCCAAGCTACTTTTCAAATTCTACACCTTCCAACAAGGTCAAGTTATTTTTCTTCCTAGACTATCTATCATTATTGCTTCTTGCTCATCTTGTCCCCACAAGGCTCATACATGAAATGTGCTTCCTTGGTTATAATCCACATTGCAGCAGTGCAGAGACATGTTCCAGTAGTCCAAGGGAGTGTTTTCTATCCCCTTAAATCTTCTCAAATCCATTATTCCTACTTGATTTCACCAAGTATCATTCAACTACTTCTAGGCTTATTAGATCATCAATTATTCCTCCTAACTTAGTATTTTGAGATTTTATCCAAAAATTTCTTAACAATGCAAGATTATAATGGGGATTTGGAATTCTCTTTTCAAATCTCTTTGATATTTCTAGGGTTTCAATTCACTAAAAACTTGTCATATGGCCAAACCCTATATTGGAGGGTTTATAGGGTAATTCAACACTTATGAACCAGTTTCAAATTTTAGGCTTACAAATACTTACAAATGGATTGCTCATCACTTTTCCTTTGGAATATCTATACTACACACATTCCTTAAAAATATTCAATGACTCATCTTCTATAAGCTATACACCCATGCAAGTTTTTCATGCATTCACAATGACAACACTTAGCCAGGATTTCACCAGTCTTGCTTGTCCTTAAAAAAAGAAAACTTTAATTTTGTATCCCCTACTTATGGTACATTTTAAAATGAGTGTAGTAAAATATCGTAAAGGTCCATGGAGATCCAACCATGGGATTTTAGTTAGACCCCATTTTCCTTGAACAACATAGTACATGCCAGTGAACTAGTAGTTCTTTGAAATTTTTTATTCTACTCTTCCCTAATAATCACACCAATTATAGATCATGTAAAAGGGTGAAAAATTAACTAATATATCAATTGGAAACCAAGAAACTTCAAAAAAAAATCCATCTAGAACAAGATGCCAATGTCTATGATCATAGTGCCATCAAATTCATTAGGTTTTCTTTAGCAATTAAACAAATGCCAACATCCAACCCTCTCTCTTGAATTGAATGAGATTATTTATCCGTGATACATCATGCTCAACCAACTGGTGGTCATGGATAACCACCTGAATGGATTTTTACATATCTTGCAAAAGTTTCTCACAAAAGTTGTCAAAGTTGCAAAATTACAACTTGACAACTTTGCAACATTTTGACAATTTTGTAGCTTAACTTCTTCCAAGTTCTTCCCATGGTTGAAAATGGTGGATTAGGAGTATTTAGGCATATTCCAAGTCATTTAAATCCCTATTGACCCCCAGTTGACTATTTTAACCATTTGACAACTTTTGACACATCTAGCAACATTTTTCTCATACCAAGCAACTTTGGCATTTGGCTACAAAACTGTGCATTTTACTTCACACCCATGCTCTAAAGGGCTAAAAACAAACACTAAGTCTATTCTAGAGCTATATTTCTCACACTACCCCTATCTAGGGTTTTCACACCAAAATTGAGGACCCAAGTCATAGGTGTTCTTACACCACTAAAGAGGAAATTAAGGTAGGAACCCAAAGCACAGTATATGGCAAGTTCGCATTAGTGAAAAGATTGACAAGGAGAACAAAGTGTTCTTCTTGTCAATGATGAAGATTGTCTCATTGAATGTGAAAGGCATTAATTCCTCTAACAAGAGCTTAAGGATGAAGAACCATCTTGGCTCTTTGAAGGCTAACCTAGTATTGTTGCAAGAGACAAAAATGTCACAAGAGATATATTCCAAATCTATTGGTAAATACCAGCTATGGAAGTATACACATTAGAAAAGTGTTGGTGCATTAGGTGGACTTTATATTCTATGGAATCCAAAAACCATTCAACGTAAACCTATTGAGAAAAATTCTAACTTTTAAGTCTTCAAAGTCACCCATTTTGACACACCTTTCATTCTAATTAATGTTTATGGCCCCTCTTCAACCCAAGATATAATGAGACTATGGGCATCATTAATTTCAACATTCAACATCTTGATAAAAATAATATTTTAATTGGGGATGATTTTAATGACATCATCAGTTCTACAAAGAAGTGTGGAGGTATTTTTCCACCTAAAACAATGCAAGACTTTACTACTTTTGTCATAGATAACAGCCTACTAGATATTCTATCGTCTAAGGGTTTTTTCTCTTGGACTAAAAAAGAGTTGGCTTTATTCAAATAGCTGATACATTACAAAATTTTCAAATCTCACAAGAATGGAAACTTCAAAAATTCACCTTCAAATTAAAAATATTATCAATATCTAAATCAGATCATTTTCTCATTGTGTTCAATATTGCTAGCCCATCTTTACTCTTTTTGCACAGTCACAAAATTTCATTCAAATTTGAAAGGATGTGACTTCAACATCAAACCTTTCTTCCTCATTTGTAGCAATGGTGGAATTCTACACCCAAGACTAATGGAACTAAGATATACCAATTTTCAAGGAAACTAAAGCATATTAAAGGCCTTGTCAAACTTTGCAACGTAACAGTTTAGAAAACATCTTCTAGCAAAAGAACATGATAAAACTATAACTTTTAGTAATTAATGAAATTAGTATTCATCAGTGTATGGATCAACACACTTTTACAAAGCAAAAACAACTACAAATAGATGGTGAATAGTTATCATCATGAGGAGGAGTTCTGGAGGTAGAAATCACAAGAGCTATAGCTCAAGGAAGGGGACAAGAATACACAATTCTTCCATGCTTCATCCAAGCACAAAAAATGATATTACTCATTTTTTACATCATATATAGCAAGTAGTGAATGCTTGCTAATGCTTAGACTTTATTTTACGTAACAATTTTCTATAAGGTCAAGAACTTGAATTTTACGTATATTGATCATACTTACGACCACTTCAATTTTGATCATCTTGTGGAGGCTAGGAAAGAGATTGCCAAAGTGATACAAAGAAGAGGCAATGGAACCGACTATTACAGGCTTCAAAAAAATTTCATTTGTTGCAAAGAATGTTGATACTCATAGACACAAACTAGAAATGGGATTAATACCTCTCGAGGGTCATCATTATTTTAGGGAAAAAAATATAGGTAAGGATATAGTCCAACCAACAAAGCCTTTCTTTATTAATACAAGATTTCATATCCAAAAACCAAGATTACATTCCAAATCAATTCTAAAAGATTTTGACTCTGGTTGAGGCATTTTGGGTAAGGCCCCCACAGAGGCTTGTCACAAAGTGTCAGTGACTAAGAAACATCATGTACACAAGGGTTCAACATTATTTAAAGGTCTAATAGTCTTTGAGATTGGAGAGACATCTAAGGATCAGGATTTAATAGCTAGGAATGTGGTATGGGATTTGTGAGGTCCTAAATGCACAACAAAATCTGCAAAAAAAATTGAAAAAAGATTTTAAAATGTTCCTGAGCGAGAAAACCAATAAAGGAAGGAACAAATCAAATATGTAGATGATGGTTTTTCTAAGAAAGGGGAATGACTCTTTACCAATGGGCTAAGTAAGAATGTCTTAAAAGGAAACATTAAAAAGCTTCATCAACCCCAAACAACCTTTTTGAAATAACCTATTTTTGACATGTGTACGAGTAAACCATTGGCTTCTCATATTTGTTCACTTTTCAATTCTAATAATGAATAGGAAGATAGTCTACAAGTCTAAGATTCACTCAATGCAAGTTTTCAATATCTCCCATCTTATGTGTCACTGCCTAACACCATTTATCTCTCCAAACCAAGATTTCTTGTACATCCTAATAACATTCTTTTTTCAAAGAAGGTGGCAACATTAGCGAATCATGAAGGCGACAAAGAGAAGGTTGGGAATGGTTTTCAAACCCCTTTCAAGTCAAAATCTAATGCTAAATTTTGAAGAAAGAAGCAATCAATGGACACTCCAACTAATCAATCTCAGGGTCCTTTTCCTTCTGATTAGCAACACCCTTCCATTACATTGTCAGACCATTATGTTTCTCCATTGGTGGAGTTTCTAAGACTAATAGCTCTCATAGCTCACAAATTCAAAGGTTGCTTCTCCAAAGGATCAGGCCTTTTTACTCTTTTTTGGGTTCCTAACTTCACACCTGATTCTTCCCTCTACACTTTTATGTCTTTTTGGGTTTCATTTCCAGCTTCACCATTAGAATATAGAGATCCTCATATTATTGAAAATCTAGCTAATAGTTCGAGGATTTTTATTAAGCACGATTTGGTTCTTTGTGACCTCCTTCACCATGATATTAGAGTATGATTTCTCCTTAATCATCTAAACCTATGCCTCAAAAGCTCTTCATCATCTCTAAATGGAGAAAATTGGAACATGAAGTTTGTGTTCAAGATGATTCTTTTATGGATAGATTTGAAAACCATCTAAGGCATTTTGATACACAATGTATGCCCCCCCTTCATTAATAAGTTTTTGTTTGCAAAGATTTTCATTCCAACCCTGAACAATGCTCACTTACTCCTCACAATGATCACATCCTCATTAATAATGGGGTCACTAATGTCTCATTTTTACTATTGGCATCCTCCACAAGTCGGAAGGATATTGTTTGTTACCAAACATTTGGCAAAGGATCTTTGGAGTTTTTCTCAACTACAAGAGCTTATAACTGATATTTTAATCTCACTCAAAGGAGCTTCTTTGAAACACATGGATAGAGTAAAAAAATATTCTTCTTGGCACCAAGATCTCACTCCACACTATCTCAAAATCAAGAGTTTGATGACAGTAGCATTCCTACTAAAACTATTAAAGATTTTACACATGAACTGATGTTACAAGACCACCCAATAAAAATTCCAATGCAATACATAAGCTTGAAGTCTAATGCACTCTTTGGTTGGCAATTACAAAGCATGGCCAAGGAGATGTTGATTACCCTTGCCTCAAAATATGATTCACAAAGTTTCAATCAAAGAAGATGTGTGTCTAGCTATAGAAGAATTCATATGCTAGGAATGTGAACCTCCTTCATATAAATATTTGCATTGCAAGATGACTCAATAAACTAATTACATAGTAGGGTCTAAAGAAAAAGCACACAAGATGCATGAGAAGGATGAATTCATTTGTATAGCCTCCCAAAATGATAGCTTAGATAGCTTACATAATTTATAAGATCTTCACATTGATGGTGACTCCCCAAAACTAGTTTCCAACCTAGTCGATCCCATGTAGATTGACCAAATTTAGTAGAGTGGTTTGAAGGATAGTCAAGTATATAATCCTTAATTAGAAAGTTTAATTACAAAATTTAATGCTTTGGATGTAGAATAATTTGACACTCTTCAACCTCCTTGCAACATCATACCTGATGAGACCATTTTATACCAACCAGGCCATGGTATACAAACACCTTTTCCTATACAAAGCAGCATGCATGATGAAAACATAAAGAATGATTTAGTGCCACTTCTAGAAATAGATCATAACAATATGGCTTTTGATTCTCCACATATTTTATCAATTGCACAAACACCATCCCAAAAGACACCAGACATACTTACACCTAAAACTCAAGGTAGAAAATACAAAGCTACTAAAGTAAAATGATTGGAATAGTCTATATACCTTTATTGCTCACACCAACCCTATCTAGGGTTTTCACACAAAAATTGAGGACCTAAGTGGTGCAGGAGCACCCACATAAAATATTTTGGACTTGATTTCTGCATGAAGAATTTATCTCGATTTTGTCATTATGATAAGATATTTTCTTGGGATTCATACAGATCATTGTGGGCTCATTCTTCCCTATTCTATACTAATCTAGAGTATTCTTCCCTATTATAAATAGAGTTTTTAGGTTTAGGGACAAGTTTTTGGATATAAAATTATGGGAAGAAGAAATAAGTAGAAGAGAAAGTATATATATTGTCCATTTGATAAATTAATTAGAAGAATAATTATTATCTATCTCTTTTTGTTGCTAGTTCCTTTTATTTTTGCTTCTTTTGAGTTTATCTTTGCATCATTTTTGGTATCAAAGCTTGGGGAAAGCTCCTGAGACAATTAGATTTTATGTCTAGATCAAAGTCAGAAGCTGAAACATCAAACATGGTCACTGATGCTGAACTAGCAAAGAAGATGCAAGAACATGAGAAAATCAATAAGTGGTTATTAGATGAATTTGATAAGATGAAGGGCCAGATGGAAAAAAGAACAAAGGTTTCCTCAAAGCAAGAGGAAGAAGGGGAAGAAGAGGATACCCCTGAGGAGGAGGTGGTTAACTTACCTACAGACTAGAGATACTTCATAGAAGCCCTTGAAAGAGTTGGTAAGAAGGATGCCAAAGGTGACCTACCCATCTTCTTGGGAAAGATGGATGCTAATGCTGTTGTGGATTGGATAGAATCCTTGAACAATCATTTTGAATTTGAAAATATAGTAGAAAAGGACAAGGTAAAAATTGCTAAGTCAAAGTTGAAGGGACCAGCCCTCACTTGGTGGAATTTCACTCAAGGAGAAAGGGTCAATGAAGGTAAGAACATGATAATTTTATGGTTAAAGGATGTGTGCCAAGGTGAGAGAAACATACTTACTTGAGGATTATGAAATCCAACTTCATCGAAGGAGACAAAGTTTAAGACAAAAGGAGCTAGATGTCACTATCTATACTAAAGAAATCCAAAAATTAAGCTTGAGGAAAAAGTAGAGTGAAGGTGAAAGTGTAAAAGTTGCTAGATATCTCGATGGATTGAGGTTGAACATTCATGAAGAACTTAATTTATTATGTCCTGATACAATACAGAAGTGTTATCAACTAGCATTTAAGGTGGAAGCCAAATTGAAAAGAAGACAAAAAAAAAATAGCTAAGGAAGAGGAAGAAATCAAAGGGGAAGAGGAAATTTCCAAGGAAGAGGACAAAACCATGAAGATCATAAGGAGATAAAGCAAGAAACCAGTCAAAGCAAAGGAAATTTTAGAGGTAACTTTAGAGGTAGAAGAAATAGTTCAAGAGGTGGATTTGGTGGTAGAAGGGCAAGTCTGATTATTTGTTTCAATTGTAATAAGGAGGGACATTATGCATCTTGGTGTCTGAATAGAGCAAGTTCAAGTTCACAAGGTGAAAGAAGAACACATTTGGTACAAGATGAAGAATACCAAGAGAAGGAGATGGCTGATTCAAATAGTGTACCTAAAAGAGGAGAAATTTTAAATATGAAAAGAACACTTTTGAAAGTGCCTACTACCATGGAACCACAAGGTGAAAAAAGAACACATTTGGTACAAGATGATGTATACCAAGAGAAGGAGATGGCTAACTCAAAACTCAAGTAGTGTACCTAAAAGAGGAGAAAGTTTAATGATGAAAAGAACACTTTTGAAAGTGCCTACTACCATGGAACCACCACAAAGGAAAACTATCTTTAGGACTACTTGCAAATCTGGAGGTAAGGTATGTAAAGTCATTATTGACTCAAGATCTACTGAGAATTTAGTTTCTCTTGAGATGGTTTAGAAGTTAAAACTTAGGAGGATACCTCATCCTTTTTCTTATAAGGTTTCATGGCTAACAAAGGGTCAACAAACTCTTGTAAATGAGCAAGCATGGGTTGATTTTCAGATTGGAAAGTATAAGGATAGAATTTTGTGTGATATAGTTGACATGAATGCATGCCACCTATTATTTGGTAGGCCCTAGCAGTATGATTTGTAGGCACAACATGACAAAAAACTCAATATATACACCATCAAAAAGGATGGAAAGGTGATTAGATTGATTCCAATTGTTGATCATGAAGAAGTGGAAGAAAATAAAAAGAGGGAAGCCACAATTATGATGGTTGATAAAAAGGAATTCTTACAAGACATGAAGGTTAAACCTAAGCCTTGTTTTCTTTTGATTGCTAAACCACAACCACAAGAACCCACTGGAAATGATAGAAAGGAGGTTGAAACAAAGAAGACAATTCCTAATGAAGTGAAAGAACTTTTGGATAAATATGAAGATTTGATTTTCGAAGGTATGCCAAAGTATTTACCACCTATATGAGACATTAGTCATTGTATTGATTTCATTCCTAGAGCTACTTTACCCAATAAGGCTGCATACAAGATGACACCAAAACAAAATGAGGAGATTGCTAAACAAGTAAAGGAGTTACTTGATTCTAGCTTGATTATGAAAAGCTTAAGCCCATGTGTTGTACATGCTATTTTGGCAACAAAGAAGGAAGGAACCTAGAGGTTGTGCATTGATTCTAGAGCCATTAATAATATTACAATCAGATATAGGTTTCCAATGCCAAGAATTGAAGATTTTCTTGATTGTTTGGGAGGTCCAAAGTATTTCTCCAAGATTGACTTAAAAAGTGGCTACCATCAAATAAGGATAAGAGCTAGAGATGAGTGGAAGATAGCATTCAAAACCAATGATGGATTATAAGAATGGAAGGTAATGCCATTTGGACTCTCTAATGCTCCTAGTACCTTCATGAGACTTATGAATGAAATACTCAAAGACTTCAATGGTAAGTTCATCATAGTATATTTAGATGAAATATTAATTTTCAACAAGACAAAGGAAGAACACCTAGAGCACATTGACATGGTTTTAAGAAGAATTCATGAGGAGAAATTGGTAATAAATTTGGAAAAATGTTTGTTTATGCAAGAGGAGCTAACATATCTTGGTTTTGTGATCTCCCAAGGTAGCTTGAAGATGGATAAAGATAAGGCAACTGCTATACTATCCTAGCCACCCCCAAGAATAGTTGGAGGTGTTAGAATCTTTCATGGTCTTGCTACATTTTATAGGAAATTCATAAAAAAATTATGTCATATATGTGCTCCTATGTTAGAAACTATTAAAGGAGGAAGGAAGTGTAAGTTTGCATGGAGTCAATCAACAAATGAAGCTTTTGAATTGCTTAAGAAAAAGGTTAGTGGGCAGCCAATTCTTTCTTTACCTAATTTTAACAAAGTTTTCCAAGTAGAATGTGATGCTAGCAAGGTTGCTATAGGGGCAGTTCTTAGTCAAGAAGGAGAACTAGTGGCTTTCTCAAGTGAAAAACTCAATGAAGCCAAGCAGAAATACTCTTCATATGACCAAGAAATTTATGCACTGGTTCAAGCTCTCAAAAGGTGGAGACACTACTTGTTGCCAAAGGAATTTGTTGTGTATATCGATAACCAAGCACTTAGTTTTCTAAATACCCAAGACAAATTAAGTCATAGGCACATGAAATGGATAGAGTATTTATAGGCCTATACATTCACCATCAAGCATAAGAAGGGCATATCAAACAAGGTTTTTGATGCTCTTAGTAGAAGGAATCTGACTGTCTCCCAGATATAGCTAAAAAGTGTGGGAATTGAAGTACTCAAGGACATGTGTGTAGCAGATCCAGATTTTGGCAACATCTACAAAGTATGTATGGAGTTTGGTGAAAGATACCATGTTGATTTTCCTAATTTTTTGATACAAGACAAACTTCTTTTCAAAGGAGGACAACTATGTGTACCTAGGTGCTCTATGAGGACAAACATTATCAAAGAGAAGCATAGTGGAACAATGGGTGGACATTTTGGTTTGGATAAAACTTTAGAATTGGTTAGAAGGTACTACTATTGGCCTAAACTTCAAACTAATGTTAGAAACTTTGTGGCAACATGTATGATTTGTCAAAGGGCCAAAGGAAGGACTGCAAATGTCGGGCTTTATCAACCTTTGCCAATACCATCTAGACCCTAGGAAAGCATAGCGATGGATTTTGTAATGGGGCTTCCACGGACACAAAAGGGGCATGATAGTGTATTTTTTGTACTAGATAGGTTCAGAAAAATGGCTCACTTCTTACCATGTAAGTCAACCTATGATGCCTCTCATATATCAGATCTATTTTTCAAGGAAGTCATAAGAATTCATGGAATACCTCTCAACATAGTTTCAGATAGGGATGTGAAGTTTGTAAGACATTTTTGGAGAACTTTATGGAGGAAACTTGGAACCAACTTATCATTCTCATCAACCTACCATCCTCAAACTAATGACCAAATAGAGGTAGTTAATAGAACTTTGGGCAATTTGTTAAGAACACTCACAAGAAAACATGCAGCAAAATGGGATGTAATCCTACCCCAAAATGAATTTGCATATAATGACTCCATCAATAGAAGTACAGGAAAGTCACCATTTCAAGTTGTGTATGGTATTCATCCTAAAGGGATTTTTGAGTTAAGAGATATGAGTTCACAGCAACAAGTTAGTGCCTAAGGAGAAGAATTTGCTACAACCATAAAAGAAATCCATGATAAAGTCAAAGAACAACTCCAACGAACCTCTGACAAGTATAAGAAGCATGCAAATCAAAAATGGAGACACTTAGAATTTGAAGTGGGAGATTTCATATGAGCAAATCTTAAGAAAGAGAGACACTTAGAATTTGAAGTGAGATGCTTCAAATGGGAAAATCTCAAGAAAGAGAGGCTACCAAAAGGTAAATGTACCAGGCTTATGTTGAGAAAACTAAGTCCTTGTCAAATATTGAAGAAGTTTGGAACCAATGTGTTGGCGCTGAAATTTGCATTCCCAATTTGAGTGTCCATTCCAAATTTTGAGTTGCTTTAAGCCCATGTGAACACTTTTCATGCTTATGGACCCGGCTATAGATTTTAATGCCTAAATGGTGTTTTATGTTTCTAACACCCTTCAGTTAGCCTATCCATATGTTCTATAATGACAGATTGACATTTCAAACCATTCAGCGAAGTCTTGTTTTGAGCTAGTGTCATTTTGCATTTTCTGCCTAAGTGTCAAACAATAATAGAAAGCCATGTTTGCATTTGAATATCTATTACCTGGTTAAGATTCATGGTTCACAACTTTGAGGATGTTTAGTATGTGTATCAAAGAACCTATGTTCCAAGTTTCAAGTCGTTTCAAATCCATTTGACTAGGTTTTGAACCCTTCAAAGTTGGTCAGTTATCTTTGTTGTAAATCTGCATATTGTTCATATTTCTGGGTAGCCTTTTCATCATATTCTAGGGGTTAGAGACTCTCTATGCTCCAGATTTGAGCTTATGATGAATCTATTTGATCAATTTTCAAATACAATTCGATTTGCAAGTTTTATGGTTTCACTGGTAATTGAAGTGCAGATTGATCGGGAGCATATTCAGGATGCCATATCTTTGATTTTGTGATTGGTGAGATTGAATGGTTTGTTCCCCTGCATTCTACTCTAAAAATACTACAAGTGTGTCAATTTTCAAGCCATGACGAATCCGTTTGCATGCTTTTCTAGGGTCATTCCATTCACAAAAAATGTGGTTTTACTGATGTTCTCTGCCCTGCAAATCCAAGTAGCCAACTCCAGACTTTTTCCAAGTGTGCCCCGTGATTCGTCATGAGCCAAAATTATAGAATCATATTCTCCTCATGAAAAAGTACCACTGTCCTAGTTTTCAAAACTTCAAATGCCCATTTGCCCAGTTTTCAGAGCTCAA
The DNA here is from genome assembly GCA_028749045.1 of Cupressus sempervirens. Lineage (NCBI taxonomy): Eukaryota > Viridiplantae > Streptophyta > Pinopsida > Cupressales > Cupressaceae > Cupressus > Cupressus sempervirens. The sequence goes on along the minus strand of CM053785.1, from coordinate 1,004,755,987 downwards.
ACCAAACACAATTTCCTTCTTTCTAACATGTTTATCTACAAGTTATTTTATTTTCGCAAGTTCAGAGGTCGATATCTTTTGACCTTGATGTCATCATGCAACGAGTTTTTACAAACCTATTGAATGTGTCAGAGACATAATGTGTCCTTAGTTTCAAGGTTTGATCAGATGTTTGAATCAATTTTTAAGGCCAGCCGACAAGCCTTGTCATCAGAAAATCACAGTTGGCAAAGAGCAGAGTAAAATGAGTTTTTAATGGTCAATTTGTGATCAAATAAGGTTCTAGTCAGTTTGAGATGTTTAATGGATTCATTTGCAATATCAATTGTTCAAAAATGAAAAAAAATTTAGCCGGACCCACTTTGGGGCCCGAATGATTTCATCAATTGCTCAGAGCCGTGATAGTACTAGCTTTGCTAATGTTGCCTTTAGAAGTGATTAAAATAATCTTTTATTTAATGGTTTGCAGGATGAATTGTAGAGTTTGAAATTGATGCCCATGACCAAGTTTGTTGTGAGCATGTCCAACATTTTGTGGGGGGGCTACATTTAAGTGCAAATTTTCATTTTATGAAAGTTAGTAGATGTTTTAATGGATGATGCCTAGAGAGAGTACATGCGACCCCTTCTTGTAAACAATTTTTCACTCCCTCCACCTGTCAACAATGGATTGATATATGTATCATTGACTTAGCACTCCAGAGGAGCAATCACATGATGAACAACAGAGGATCTATTTTTGTCCAAAATGTATAGTGTAATATACCATTGGAATCGGGAAGGAGTGAACTCATCATTTTTAAAGTCAAAGTTTGTACAGTTATCAATTGGTAGCAGCTATAGGGGGTTTTCTAATTTTGCCAGCTTCTCGGTGAAAAGTACAATTTTAATGTTGCAGATGAAATTGCAATCAGATATAGAGATATTTTCATCTGATTTGACTTCTCCAGCAATTGTAAGGATGAATTGAATGTTTTTTTATGCAGTTGGGAGCAATTACATTTTGGCAACAGCACAAGTTGATTTTTATAGCAAAGCAATTGTGACATGTTGAAATCAAATTTTTGGAGCCTTAGTACAGATTTTGATGATTCTGATATTTTCTTCAAGGGGATATTTTGCTAATTGTTTCAATAAGATATATCAGATATTTTAGCATCATTTATGGTTTTCAAGTGCAGGTAGATGAGGATGTTTAGTTTCAGCAACTTCAGATTGAAGACTTTTTTAGTGGGACAGATGTCAGTTATAGACTACATTTCTTGAAAGATCTTCTCCTATATATCTTCCTCTTTTGCTTATTGTAAGGGTTCCAATTCTTGGAAGATTTTAGGAGGATTGTGAGACCAGTTTGGTTCCAATTTCTTGAGATTTTCTCATTGTTGTGATACCAATTTTCTAAATGCTCTTTTGTTATGAACAGCATATTGTATTCCTTTTGAGGCATTTTTTATAGTGCACATTCATTCTTTGTGTATTTTTTGAGTTTTAATATGCAGATGATGTATTGTTTCCAAGGAAATTAATGCAAGAGCTTCACTTTTCTTAGTTTCATTTTGATTCTCATCTCCTACTTTTGTTACTTTTAATGTTTTATGCTTAAGAACTAAGGTCTTGAACTCAGTTGCAACCCCTTAAGGTTGTATATCAGGATGAATTTTCTATTGGAACAAAGAAGCCAAGTAAATGCTTGTTTATACTGATAGGGTTGCAGGTTACACTAGAAGGATTTTATAATAAGTACGAGAGTTGTTATGAAGATTGATGTATGTTTGCAAAGTCAAATAGATAGATTATGTGTCTGAATGTATGAGTACATTTCAGGTATTCATCTACATGTTAAGGTTTAGTTGATACCCACTGGGTAAGGGACTGGTCAGCTTGAAGGATACATGTTCTCTGTTGTTGCATACTCGGGTTATGCTGAGATACAAATCTTAATTGAATATCTTTCCTTTTGTGTTTAAGAGTTAAAATAATTTTCCCTCACTTGGTTTATCAAGTTCATGTGCTCTATTATCAGCTATTTCACCCATGAATGCTTGCATAAACATAAGAAGTTTAAGGGATTTTATCTATTTTCCAAATTTAGTTGTATGCCTTTACATTGGTACCATCTGAAGGATCTGAGGTCCACCCACCTAGGTCTAATAGAGTTTGAAGAAGAAGAAGGATTTATTATTATAGTTGGCCAAGACTGTAGTCAAGTGCATCCATCATAGGAATTTTCTAACCTTAGATGTATTGGTCTGGTTTCTTGTTTATTTCCAAAACTGTTAAATCAAGAGCCAACACAATGCTTATGAGATTCGATTGCCACCTGAGATTGGCATTTCTCCCATCTTCAACATAGCAGACCTCACACCATTCAAAGCACCCACTAAAGAAATATATACATGATAGATTGCTGATACAAAAGACATTCAACATCTACCATTTAAGTAGACACCATAGCTAGAAAGGATACTTGCCACCAAAGTCATAAAGTAGACAAGAGGCAAGGAGTCCAAGCAGTATTTGATATAACTTAGAGGTTATTCAGATGTAGATGTTGTGTGGATGACCGAACAAGATATCAAGAAGCAAGGTACTACTCTACAAGCGCTCATCTCAAGTGGGCTTGAGATAAAATTTCTTGGGGAGTATGGTGCAGGAGCACCCACATAAAATATTTGGACATGATTTCTACATGAAGAATTTGTCCCAATTTTGTCATTACGATAAGATCTTTTCTTGGGATTTGTACACATCATTGTGGGGTCATTCTTCCCTATTCTATATTGATCTAGAGTATTTTGTAAGTCATTCTTCCTATTTTTTAATAATCCAAAATGTTTCGTAGATTGTCTTAGCAAGTATAAATAGAGTTTTTAGGTTTAGGTTTAGGTTTAGGGGCAAGGTTTTGGATATGAAATTATGGGAAGAAGAAATCTATAGAAGAGCAAGTGTATATATTGTTCATTTGATTAATTAATTAGAAGAATGATTATTATCTATCTCTTTTTGGTGTTGGATCCTTTTTTTTTTGCTTTCGTTGAGTTTATCTCTACATCACTAAGTCCTAGGTGCTCCTACACTGCTAAAGAGGAATTGAGGTAGGCACCCAAAGTACACTATATGGAAAGTTTGCAGTAGTGAAACGATTGACAAGGATAACATAGTGTTCTTCTTGTCAATAATGAAGATTGTCTCATGGAATGTTAGAGGCATTAATTCCTTTGACAAGAGATTAAGGATGATGAACCATATTGAATAATTGAAGGCTAACCTAGTATTGTTGCAAGAGACAAAAATTACAAAAGAGATAGATTCAAAATCTATTGGTAAATGGAAACTATGGAAGTCTACACATCAGCAAAGTGCTTGTGCATCAAGTGGACTTGTAATTTTGTGGAATCCAAAAACCATTCAAGGTAAACCAATTGAGAAAAATGCTAACTTTCAAGTCTTCAAAGTTGCCCATTTTGATACATCTTTCATTCTAATTAATGTTTATGGACCCTATTCGACCTAAGATAAAATGAAACTATGGGCATCATTAATAGTCATAATTTAGCATCCTGGTGAAAATAATATTTTAACTAGGGGTAATTTTAATCCCATCCTTAGTTATACAAAGAACTACAGAGGTATTTGTCCTCCACCTAAAATATGCAAGACTTTACAACTTTTTTCATGGATAACAACCTATTGGATATTCTACCATCTAAGGGGTTTTTCACTTGGACTGACAAAAGGGTTAGTTTTGTTCAAATAGCTGAGGTATTGGATAATTTTATGATCTCACAAGAGTAGAAACTTCAAAATTTCACCTTCAAATTAGAAATATTATCAATATCTAAATCAAGCCATTTTCCCATTGTGTTGAATATTGCTAGCTTATCTTTACTCTCTAGGCAAAATCATAGACCGTCATTCAAATTTGAAAGGATGTGGCTTCACCATCCAACTTTTCTTCCTTGTTAGCAGAAATGGTGTACTTCTACACCCAAGACTAATGGAACTAAGATGTAAAATTTTCAAGGAAACTAAAGCATATTAAAGGCCTCATCAAACACTAAAACATAATAGTTTTCAAAAACATCATCCAACAAAAGGACATGATCAAACTACAACTTTCATAAATTAATGATAAATTATTATTCATCAAGGTATAGATCAACATACTTTCGCAAAGCAAAAACAACTACAAATAGATGGGGAATAGTTATGTCATCATGAGGAGGAGTTTTAGTGCTAGAAGTCACACAAACTATGGCTCAAGGAAGGGAAGAAGAATACACAATACTTCCATGCTTCAACCAAGCACAAAAGGGCAACTAACTCAATCTTTTCAATTTCCAATGTAGAAAATGGTATCTCATAACTGATTCTAAAGGTATTCAAGCTGAAGGTGTAAGATTTTTCAGGAATTTATTACATTCTCCCATTGATTATGCTCATTCTAAAGGCTATACACGTGAAATTCTAGATGCAATTCCTAGTCTAATATCTAAACAAGACAATAGCAATTTAATGGGCCCTTTCACAATGGATGAGCTTAGGCATGATGTCTTTTATCTTGCACCAAATAAGGATCTAGGTCATGATGGTTTTACAACCCTATTCTATCAAAATTGTTGGGATTTTATCACCCTAGATCTATTGACAATCATAGAAGAACCAATAGAAAACGAAATTGTGCTGAAATATTTCAACACTACAAATATTTCTATCATTCCTAAAATGAAAGAGCCTAAGAAATTTTCTAATTTCTAACCTATTTCACTTTGTAATATAGTTTACAAGATTATAACAAAAAGCTATTTATTTGAGGCTACATGTAACGCCCTTCTTGGGAATCCAAGAGAAATAAACCTATTATGTTATAATGTTAGGTTTATTTCTCTTGGGTTCTCGAGTGAGGCGTTACATCTAGTATCAAACCCCAAGTTTCAACTCTAGGAACTCTAGGAATATTGTGTGTCACCACTTGAGCAATTAGTAAACTTACAACTCAATTAGACAAGAAACTTATGTTGACATCAAACTTGAAACCAAATAGTTGAACAACAAACTCTAAAATGATACAATTTTTAAACAAGGAACTAGAAAACTTTTAGCACTTTATAGGTTTTTGCTTTGAGTGAGTTATGACCTTATGTTTTATGATGATTTTGAGATGTCATTCTTATGTTTGGGTGTTGTAGGAGAGATGACTTCTAGTTCTATATGCATTGCTATGGGTTGTATCTTAGGACATTGTAGAAGTTGTGGGAGAGATAGTCATTGTAATCCTCCCTTGGTTCATATAGAGAATCCTATTCAAAAAGAATCTAAAGGGGATAGTAGTGTTGAGCAACATGTTGAGTCAAAAGGACCTGTCAATAGAGACTTGGTCAAAGAGATCCTAGAGCATTTACCTTTGCAGGATAGGGTTCATCATTCAAAGCGTAGAGAGGGAGATAGGTCCAAAAGTCTAAGAAAAAGGAACCTAGAGAACAAAAGGGAGTCCATCTAGTCTAGCCAAATGAAGGACCTACTACAGGTCAAAGTCAAACCTTTCAAAGAAGAAGGTATCAGATATGATGCTAAGAACTAGTTGATCACACTAGATAGGTGCTTTGCCATGTGTTGAGTTATCATTTTGCATGATGCTTAATGATGGAAATCCTTTCAAATCTCTCTCTTTAAAAGTTGATCAATGACCAACTCTAAGGTCCTAGATGGTTTTTTTTCAACCTACTGGGTAACTCAATTGAAGATAAATGTGTATATTCACAAGGACTATATGTTGCTAAAATGTAACCAGAAAAGAGATATATTTTTGTATTTTTCTTTTTTATGATGAATGCAATTTATCAATCAAAATTATTTGAATATTTATTTTAATCAAGTGTTTGAAAAGAAAATTCAAAGCTAGAGTAATGAGAGACTAAAAAAATTTGTTGAAAGGGAAATTCCTAATAGACATAATCCAAAGTAACAACACGTATGCAAATTAAATTATCAAAAGGATCTAGTAGGAAACTAATGAAATTAGGAGTAGCGCTTCCTCAACTCCACTGATGTAATCTTTGATGGAAACTTTAATCATAATTGATAGATGTTTCACATTTCATTAAATCATGAGGCCATGGAAAGTGCACTCACATGAGAGAAAATGATATACAAGAACAATAGTGATCATTTCTCCAATTTGTCACAATAGTAGAATTCATTAACATAAGACAAACACTAGAACTAAAAGATCACACAATCATAACAATGGAATAAAACCATTGGCTCTATTATTATTCATGAACATGCCTTCACAAAAACAACACACTCCCACAAGAATAACTACACTTAGAATGAGAGCACCAATAACATATATTATTGCATCAAAAAAATAGCCTAGAGTACATATTACATCCATGTATTTAAAATAAATCATCTCCTCCCTTTGTGTTAGGAGTGAGAGCTCTTTTAATGAAAACTCATGCTAAAAAACTAATAAAACAAAGCTAATTATATACAAACTAACTCTCTAAATGGTGCTAGTAGGTCTCCACCCTTGTTTATATGAATTAATGGGAGCATGAGCCTTTACATGGTAAAAGAATAAAATAATGAGAAGATAAGAAGATAGAATGTCTAAGATGATTTGGAAGTCTTTGGGAGCTCTAAAAATGGAATCTCAGCCTTGTCTAGGTGTTTCTAGGAGTTGAACTGTCGTCAAAATTTGTTTCTAATGCATGAAATGCTCTAAAATAGAAAATGATAGTTAACTATTGGTGTATTGCTTCTTATTCAAAACTGTTGGTGCACCTCTAAGAAAAGCACACCTACGCACCTTGGTTACAGGATCAAAAAATCCAAAAAAAATTCGAAGTGCCAAAACTGAATTTCCAACATCTATGTTTTCTTCCCCTTTATACCAAAATGTTGTCTGGATGTTTTCTCTTGAGCTTCTCTCTTATCTTCACTACTTCTCTAGCCTTCGATAAATCTAATGAATCATACTTCTTATTAACTATTTGTCAATAGTTGCTTACTTCTATTCTGGTATTCATAAAATCCTCAAGCTTGGTATCTAGTTCCAACAATGCTTTGTCAGTCTTAAATATTGGTTATACATCTTCTAATGAAGCATTTTCAAATGTATGTCTAAATTTTTGAACTAATGTTTGCACTAAGGAAAGATTGGTCTTTGACTCATATTCAAAAATCTCAAGGCTAGCAATGTTATAGTACCTATCTGCCTCCAAATATTGCTCTTGAGCTTTAGTCTGTTATTATTGAATTTCTTCATGTATTCCTCCCATGACCTTATTCCCTGAGGATTTTTTCTCTATGCAATCATCTAATTTTCCTAGGTCTTGAGTGGAGTATATCTCCATCAACATCCGGTACCTTTTTCCTTTGATATATCTAAGTGCCTACAAGTCATTAGCTGAGGTTCAGACTTCATCCATTAGCCAAAAATATTTGGTTATAATAGAAACCAATTTTTTGGGAGTTTTCTGGATGTTATGCAATAGGTTCAAATTGCCCTATATTATTTTCACTCCTCTTTCCTCAAAACTATGACGACATTTCTGACATGCATCCAAAAATTAATCCAATTATGGCCCTGCCTACTTCCTTCCAAGTGCAGCTCCAAGAGTGATCTCAAGATTATCCAGGTTTATAGGTCCTACCACCTTGTTCAGGTATCCTCTTAGTATGTCATTCCTATTTTGTAGCATTGTTAGCTCTTACTCATCTTGATCTGTGTGTTTGAACACTTGCTTGAGGCCTGTAGTGATCAAAACCTTTGATGTATTCACTATGAGCTTTTCCAATATCACCTTCTTCATCTAGTAATCCTTTGGAGTTATTTCTTTGGTGTCACCTTGAGGAGGAGGAATGGTGATGTGTACTAGAAGGTCCTGATCTTGATTATTCATAATGAAGGCAAGTGTTCTAGCATCACTCTTCGGTGGCTCAAGCTTCTTCATTCCCACCTCTTATGTGAGTTTCATCTACTTCTTTTGTTGGAACATGACCTCCTTCTTCAACCATGATGGTGTTGTCCCCATTGGTAACATGTATTTTGCCAAAGAAGTTGATGCTAAAGTAGGCTCCTTTCCCTTATTAATCCTCTCTAAAGTCTTCTTGTGTTGAGGAAGATCTTCAGAGATAGTTTTCATGTTATGTTGGGCTAAGGATCTAACCTCTATATCTAGAGGACCTTTTTGAGTTTCTTTTGCTATCTATCCTTATTCAAATATTCATCAACATGTAACTATTCATATTCTCCTTCCTCTATATTCTGACTTTATGTTTCTACTTGGGTTGTCAGACGAGGTGGAGCTACTGAGCCTTTATCCATTATTACAATCATGTCCTATGGTGGTGGTGGATGAAATTTGAGAGGTCCTTGAGGTAGAGGAGGCAATTTATTCCAATCCTCTCCTAATGTCTCATTTCTTGGAGTATCCCTTATTTTCTATCCCATCATCTCGATGCCTATGGGCATAAAATCAAAATTTGAGAGGTCAAAAATGTCGACTCCCTCATCTTCCATTTCCTCTATCCATTTTTTTGTTCATCCTATAAATTTTCAACCTAGATATGCTCCCTAGGGATAAGTGGAGGTGTTTTAGTTGAGTTTCTTCTTCTCTCCTCCTTTTTCATCATAGCCGAGCAAGTTATTTTATTCAAGGTGAAAAATTCAATTTTTTTCCCTTCTTCCTCATCCTCTATTTTAGGAATGGTTTATGGTACCTATGGTGAGGGAGTGCTCTTATTCTTTAATTTTCTCCTTTTTACACCTACTACTATTGTTTTTGCTCGGGCTCTCTTAGGCACTAATGGGGAGGATTATTCGTCTAAGGCTGTAGGTGGTGGGACTCCTTGCTCTTCTACCACTTCCTATTGTTGCTCTTGCTGAGCTTTCTTTGGCTCTTGTTGGGCTTCTGATTCATGGGCATCTAGTTCTACTTGGGCCTCAACCACTTGCTTCCTTACCCTTGGGGTTGTCTTCCTCTTATTACCCTTTCCTTTTTTGGTCTCAAAATACTCAACCTCTCACTCATATTGGTGTACCATTTCTGACCTCATTGTTGATTTGATAGGGTAGGTTGGTGTTGTGACATTATTCCCCTTCCCTTTCTTACACTAGTACATTTGAGACCATTTTTCGACCATTAATTGTCAAAATTTTGACCCAATTTTTGACCAAACTTCGACCAACTTTGACCAACCCATTGGTCAAAATTTTTTCAATCAAAATTTTGACCAACCTTCTGGTTGGTCAAAATTTTGAACAATACGTTGGTCAAAAAACCTCCATCGCCATGGTGCAAGTTCTGCCAGGAATTGGTCAAAATTTTGACCAATGAAGGTAGAAAATTTCAACCAATAAAGGTAGAAATTTCGACCAATGAAAGGTCAAAAATTTTGACCAATAAAGGTAGAAATTTTGACCAATGAAGGTCAAAAATTTTGACCAATAAAGGTAGAAATTTTGACCAATGAAAGGTCTAAAATTTTGACCAATGAAGGTAGAAATTTTGACCAATGAAGGTCAAAAATTTTGACCAATGAAGGTAGAAATTTTGACCAATGAAGGTCAAAAAATTTGACCAATGAAGGTAGAAATTTCTACCAACAAGTTGGTGTAAATTTTTTTTCAGGCATTCTATAAAACAGTCACATGCCTTGCGTATGATATGACATTTTGCATGCATCCTGCACTCTCTCATCTAGCTGATGATGGATTACGAAGAGTGATCTGAAACCATGATGCTAAAAAATACACACAATCAAATCTAAAATGAACTTACATTACAAATGGATTGTGGAAATCTGATATTGTTAATTTTGCATGCATGTCTACTAGGACAAATATATGTTTAAGTTATGATTGTCCTAGTAGACATGCATGCAATTTTACCAATATCAGATTTCCACAATCCATTTGTAGTGCAAGTTCATATTGGATTTGATTGTGTGTTTTTTAGCATCATGGTTTCAGATCACTCTACATAATCCATCATTAGCCAGATGAGAGAGAGTGTAGGATGCATGCAAAATGTCATATCATACGCAAGGCATGTGAACTGTTTTATAGAATGCCTGAAAAACATTGACAGTAATTGATATGAGAAATATATAATTAATTATATGATTGAGACAAATCATGTACCAGTGAGTTTGTCAAAATTTTGACCAAAAAATTTTTGACAAATTTGGTCGAAAATTTGATCAATGAAGGTCTTAAATGAACCCAAATGCACTAGTGCAAGTATGCTCGCCAAATTGACTCTTTGAGTTCGGTCATCAAGTCAACCCACCAAAGTGCCTCATCAGGGTCAGTCTTTAGGTCTGCTCATCGAGCTTGCTCACCAAGTCAGCTCGCCATGTCATGTCTCTAAGTGGCCTCACTAAGTCGGCTTGCCAACTTGCCCCACCAAGTTGCCACTTTAAGCCCACTCACCATGTTAGATCGCCAGGCCAACTCCCCAAGTCAGCTCGCCAAGCTGACAATTGAAGTATGCTCACCAAGTCGACTGTCTAAGTTCGCTCACCAAGTTCACCCCCTAGGCCAACTCTCCAAGTCAGCTCACCAAGTCACCCCCACCCAGTCACCTCAACGAGTTGACTCATTAAGTCAGCTCACAAAGTCGACTCACCCAGTGGTTTTACCACCTTGCCCTAGCAAGTGGGCTCACTCAGTGTGCTTATGAAGTTGCCCCATAGAGTTGCTTCTCTAAGCTCGCTCACCATGTAAACTCACTTGGTCGGCATGCCAAGTTGACACTTTAAGTTTTCTCATCAAGTCACCCAACCAAAGCACCTCATCAAGGTCAGTCTTTAAGTACACTTAGTAGGTCAGTTCACCAAGTCACTTTGTAGTGCCTGCCCCTAGTTCGCATTTTGTTATCATTGCCAAACTCTTTTAGAGCTAGTTTTATGTTGTTGGTTAGCAGCATTCTTTTGAGAGTATTAGATATTGTGCTATGGATTCAGTTTATTATGTGATGAGATTACTTAGATTTTTCATTTCATGTATGCATGATGATTATTTTCAGTGTTTGCAGTTATTAATGATAATTAGTAAAATGATTTATTATCATATGTGTTTTCTTATGAATACTTACCCCATACTTGCATGTGTATGGTGTGCATGTTTGCTTTGCGTGTTTGCTTTTGTATGGCGTGTCTGATGTGGTTAAGAAAGGGAGTCGTAGTCACCTGCTAGTCAGGATCTACATGATGCACCACTTTCTGCCATTGTCTGTTTAGTTTAGTATATATATATATTGTGCTTGTACATGCGTGGTTTTTATGCAGGTTGCAGGTACCGGGTATCGACTTCCCTGAATTGCCAGGATGAGCGTACCCTATCACATTATCTCACTGATAAGAGAGGGGAGATAAATTCTCAAGTCCAAATCCCAACCCTTTAAGCCATTTGTTCTAATTGAAAAATTAGGACAAGTATCCAAGTTGAGTACCCTCTGAATGTGTCAGATGACGTAATTCATGATATAAACACTTGGTTTGATTTTGTATGTATTTTGGCTATGATGGGTTTTCATATTTTTACCTTATGAGTCTTTGATATATTTTCTATTAATTAAGCCTAATTAAAAGATTTAATTAATGATTTAATTTAATGGAAAATTAATATGGTATTTTAATATTTATTTTATTTAATTAATTGGGAAATTAATTAAATAAAATAATTAAATTGGAAGATAAAAGTTATAATATTAAATTTGGAATGTGACAATATTTATTTTAATAATAATATATTTGGAGTTCATTTTTAAATAAATGACTAAACAATATTATTATTAAAGCTAATAAATATTTTAGCAATTAAGTTTTGGAAAATAAAAATTTAAAAAGTGGAAAATATATATATTAAAATTATTAAAAGATTCTAGATTTCATGTGCTTAAATATAAATATATTAAGATTGAAAAGTGGAGATATTAAAGTTAGTGCATGAGATTTAATAAATAAATAAATTAAATTGGAAAATATTATATTAATGAATGTGCATTATTTTAATATTTTCTCACATAGGAGTTGGCAAATTCTCAGGAGTTGTCATGTAGACAACACAAGGGTTTGCACTCTAAGAATGCACAAGTTGTCTACACTTAGAAGTTAGCATTTTTTTTTAGCACATGGTGTCTACAACCTTAAGACTTATCTAGAAGGTTGGAGAAGACTCATGCTTGGTTGTCATGCTTATCTTCTAGTTGTTTCTAGAGACACTCTAGATGCATCTTAGAGGCCTTTAAATAGAGGCTCTTCTAGTTTGTTTGGACAAGCTACAAGCTTAAGTGGAAGCTACAAGCTAAAAGCTTAAATGAAAGCTTAATGGAAGCTACAAGCTTCAAGCTAAAATGGAAGCTTCAAAGCTTACATTCATTGAGAAGGTCATATGCTTCTACATGCTCATATATTTTCTACATACTTCTATGCTTCTTCTAGCACTTCTAGTCATTTGGAGGTTTTCGGTTGGCTTGGATCTTGGAGGAATTGCGAATGGTGGTGAAGGAAGGGATTTTCTATGGACTTCTAAGGCATGACGGATTAGCATCAGTGTCCAGGTGCACTCGTGATATTCGCATATTCTCTTTGCACTATTTCTCTTCTTGTCTTCTTCGTGTTTGTTATGTGTCTGAATATTCTCTGTGATTGGATCTACAACTTTGAAATTGGAATCTAGATATGCTATTTGGTTGAGAAGAAAACAATAGAAAAACCCTAGATCCAATTAAGGAAGAGATTAGATCTAATTCGAGTTTGGGTTCGATTTAGAATCAATTGAAATAGATTTGAAAATGGTTTCTAAAACTATAGTCAAACTTATTAGAGAAAATTATTGGATAAATTTAGAAAAAAAATATTTTATAGAAATCTTTAATTTGAAGCCTTTTATATAGAAATATAAATGCTTTTGGATTTTTGTGTGTGTGTGTGTGTGTGTGTGTGTGTGTGTGTGTGTGTATATATATAATACTTTGCATGTATATATATACACACACATATATATATACATATATACATTTATGAACATATATATATACATATGTATATATATATATATATATATATATATTTGAAAGAGGTCTAATCGTAGTGAAGATCTTATGTAATCGCATCACGTTTCATGTTTTGAAAAAAAATGTTTTAAAAAAAAATGATATATATATATATATAAGGGAGGGCGGGGTATACTCCCCCGTACCCCCCTCTCTTTCTTCATACGTCCGCGGTACCGTGGTCGCAGGGTACCTGCGGGTACCCGCGACAAACCTCTTAACTGCCGCACAGCCCTTGCACAAATATGCATAGCGATTTTTAAAATCGCTTAAACACTAAGCGCCCTCCTTTAATGTATTATTAAGTTTAAAATTTCGGCTGAAGTTATTACAATATTTTTGTGGAAAAAGATTATTAAAAAAGGTTTATGTTATGAGAGATCGATATTAAATAATTCGATTCTCATTATATATATAAGTTAATCTTTGATATTATTTTTATTTTATAAGATAAATGTGCAATATAAATTTAATAATGGTTTAATTAAAAAGAGATATTAGTTTGTATGTATTAATATGGAAATATTATTATAGTTACGAGAATTATTAGGTTAATTTAATTATTTTGGAAATAATTAAGTTTAAATTAAGCTATAGAGTTTGAGGGGATGTTGATTGCAATAAAATGGGAAATGTGGATTCATTGATATGATGGTTAAATTCAAGCCTTCAACTTAATTAACCATTATTTCTTGGTAAACATTGAGAAGGTTGATCTAATAAACAGTGAGGGTAGTTCTGTTGGGTAGATGGTTAGTCATCCTTTAATTATAATTATGATTAATAATTCAATTAAGAGATTCCAATTTGGATAATACTTAATCTAATCTTATTTAAGTTGTTTGAAGTCGCAAATGGCGAATTATATGAGATTTAATTAAGTCATTGTTATATTATATCATTGCTATGTTATTATTAATACGTTATGTATTAATTAAATAACTCATTAAGAGTTAGCTAATGAAGTTATGTTAATTTTTTCTCTAGATCGATTATTTATAGTTTATCATTTATTAATGTTTGTTGGGTCTAGCAAATTATTAATAAATAATAGAGTAATGATCTAAATGATTATGGATAATACGAATTAATTAGTAATCATATAAGTTTGACGAATGTGGATATTACAAGATTATTATTAAGAGTTTCAATATAGCTTGTTATTTATTAACAAGTTATTATTATTGAATTAGTAATATGATCATTTGAGTATTGAACTATAGTTGACTTTTATCTTACAGAATTCTAGTTAGTTATTAGTCAACTGATGTTAATTGGAACGTTGCTATGGTTATGCAATTATTAAATCAATTAATGAGAGTTAATTAGATTTCATTAATAATTAAGTTATGTAATAGAGATTTAATGGATATAATTCTTTTAATGAGATTGTAAAAATATTGATATCAAAGTTGATAGGTCTTATTCCGATGACTTGAATAATGACCTTAGATATTTTAATAGTGAGACTTAGTAATATTTAATTGAGAACTATTAGAATTTTAATAGGTCATGGATAGTGTACATATGTTAATTGATTGATTTAATTGATCATTTTAATAAAGTTATAATCTTTTTATTCGAAGACTAGTAATTGGCTCTCTTATAATATAACGAATAATGATCCTAGAAAAGTTGAAAGGTTAATCAATGGATCATGGTTAAATATAGAGAACAATTTAATTAAAAGTCAATGATGATCAATTTAGTGAATAATTATCCTTAAGTTATTCTTAGAATGTAATTCTTAATAATGGAAAGATCATGCTATCGGGAAACAATTGGGTTGACTTGTAGGTAAAATGATGAAACTTTAGACACTTGAAAGTATACTTGCAAATGGAAAATAAAACTTCTACACTTGATTCAACTATGTAAGATAGCAAAACCAAAACATGTGTTTGCATCGTGTATTCTATATGCTTCTTGTTTTGGGTTTTGGGTTTACTAGTGTTGACCAGTCCTAGGTTGTTACCAGAGGCTCGGGGGTTATGAGATGTGATGGCATGTTGATTTTATTTGGTCTCGATCTTTATAAGCCCAACCATGGTAATGTGATCGTATGCTCTATGAAATGTTTGTATTTGTTCATCAGTCTTCATGTGTGAAGCTGAGATGTATGTGTATGAGACACTTGAGCTAATCATTTTTGAGTCATCGATTAGTTATCCTTGAATTATTTTCTAGTCACCATGATGGGACTGAAATGTGGATTTATTTATTGATGATGTCATGTTGTGACATGTTTGACTCAACCATTTTGGAGTCTTCGATCAGTATGATTTTGAGATATTCTTGGTTGCTTGTTGAGAACCAATGGATATGATGATTTATTTTGAGACATATTTTGGTTATTGAGAACCAATGGATATTTTTGATTATCAGTGATGCCTTCAGTTGCCAATAGAGAACTATTGTGGTCATGATTTTCTATGGATGCTTTTCCAAATGCTCATGGAAATTTGATGATTCTTATCTTGGAGATTTGATGATTCTTATTATGGATATTTGATGATTCTTTTTATGGATTATCTTTTGGATTTTCTTTACAGTCGCTTGTATAGGACTGTGGTGATTTTATGATTCCATGAGCTTAGGGTAGGTAATCTACTTGTAGTGTCGGGAAGTGGCTTGCAATGGGGGTCGGGGCCCTAAGTGGCTGCCAGGGTAACTCATTGTAAGTTTGGTTAATAAGTGATAACATTTACACACTAAATGGGGATTAAATGAACCTAAAAAGATAATTGTTTTGATTCTCGCCCATGCCTTGAGTGCTTGTACAGGCTAGGATGGGAGTAGTGAGAATGCATGGTTGCAACCGTGCATTCTGTAGTATGCCTTGTCAGTATGAGAGGATACTAGTGGTCGCATGAGATCAGTATGGACCCGTGGAGTTTAGCTAACTGCCAGGGTAACTTGTACGTGATAATTGCGATGACACTTTCTCGCTTGCAGAGTAGGTTTCCTACATGTCATTGTTGTGCCTCTGGGATTAGATGTCAATTTTGTGTTTAGAACCTTTGAGTTAGTATACTTTTAGGATTCTTGGACTTATAGAGATTTATGCTATGTGTTATTGGATAGCCTATTTGAGACTTGAGATTATCTCCTCAGCATGGTGGAAGTGGACTACTTAGGTACCACGCGATCGGGTGGTAGTGTATTTCCACTCTTATCATTTGAGATCTATCCGAGACACCGTGGCTGGAGTATTCTTGGTTGGTATTTATCTTCATTATGTTCTTGGATCATTTTGATAGATGATATACCTTATGATGGATGTATTTATTGGTATGTTTCTTATATTGATGATTTGCAAATGTTAGATGATGTTACTTTATGCTTTATTTTGCATGTTAGTAGGATGTTTTAGGAGTGACATTCCTAATATGTTAATACCGATGATCTCTTCGGTGCTTTGGAATGTTACACACGGAGGGATGGCTAGGATCCATGATGGTCTAATGATGCTATTTATAGTTGGGAGGAATCGTGCACTTAGTTAGTTATGTTTGTGATATATGGTTATCTTTTAAGATGGATGTTTATATCTTTTGTGATGATGTATCATGTACGATATGTGGTTTCATTTAATTTTGATGTATCATGGATTAATATTGGATGATGATGTAGTTTATAAACATGAATGTTTATTGTTTTAAGCCTTTCATACCTTGTAACATGTACAGTGGATGATTGAGCTAAACTAAAATGTAGTTACAAAAAAAAAAGGATACTTGCCTATTGTTTAAGAACATTGGATGTATCATTGTTATTTCATAAGGATATGATGTTAGATTTTTAGTTATGATTAGATGTGATTCAACATTAAGGGATCTTTAAATAATGTAACATGTTATGTATGTTATGTTTACTTTCAGTTGGATGTTACTATTACTTCCGCAAATATTATGAATGGTTTTACTTTCATGTTTTAAAAAAAAAATTTGTTTGGCAAACTTAGTGAAATTCTTTGGATCCCTTGGCAGGGCATTACACACTTCGTGAAGTGGGCTCACCAAGTGGCCTCGATAAGTCAGCTCACCAACTTGCACCACCAAGTTGCCACTTTAAGTCAACTCGCCATATCAGCTTGCCAGGCCGACTCCCATAGTTAGCTCGCCAAGCTGACAATTCAAGTACGCTCACCAAGTCAACTCTTTAAGTTAGTTCACTAAGTCTACCCCCTAGGTCAACTCTCCAGGTCAGCCCACCAAGTCACCCCCACCAAGTCACCTCAACGAGTTGACTCTTTAAGTCAGCTCACCAAGTCTACTGTTCAAGTATGGACGCCAAGTCGGCTCGCCAAGCCCACCAAGTCATGTCAAAAAGTCAATTGTTCGAGTACACTCACAAAGTTGACTCTTTAATGTCGGCTCACCAAGCCAGCCCACCAATTCATGTCACCAAGTTGCCTCACCAAGTCGGCTCGCCCACATGTCCCATTAAGTCACCAAGTTTGCTCGCCAAGCCGACAATTCAAGTGTGCTCACCAAGTCGACTCTTTAAGTTTTCTCACCAAGCCCATCCCCTAGGTCAACTCTCCAGGTCAGCTCGCCAAGTTACTCCCACCCAGTCACCTCAATAAGTTGACTCTTTCAGTCAGCTCACCAAGTCTGTTGTTCAAGTACGCACGCCAGGTCAGCTTGCCAAGCCAGCCCACCAAGTCATGTCACCAAGTCGATTGTTCGAGTACGCTCACAAAGTTGACTCTTTAAGTTTGCTCATCAAGTCACCCCACCAAAGCACCTCATCAAGGTCAGTCTTTAAGTCTGCTCACCAAGTCAGCTCGCCAAGTCGCCACACCAAGTTGACTCATCTTTCGCCTCACCAAGTGGACTCGCTAAGTTGGCTCGCCAAGTTGACTCTTTGAGTTTAGTCATCAAGTCACCCCACCAAAGTGCCTCATCAAGGTCAGTCTTTAGGTCTGCTCATCAAGCTTTCTCACCAAGTCAGCTCGCCATGTCACGTCTCTAAGTGGCCTTGCTAAGTCGGCTTGCCAACTTGCCCCACCAAGTTGCCACTTTAAGCCCACTCACCATGTTAGATCGCCAGGCTGGCTCCCCAAGTCAGCTCGCCAAGCTAACAATTGAAGTACGCTCACCAAGTCAACTCTCTAAGTTTTCTCACCAAGTTTTCCCCCTAGGCCAACTCTCTAGATCATCTCACCAAGTCACCCCCACTTGCCCCACCAACTTGCCACTTTAAGTCAACTTGCCATGTCAACTCGCCAAGCTAACTCCCCTAGTCAGCTCACCAAGCTGACAATTCAAGTACGCTCACCAAGTGGACTCTTTATGTTCACTCACCAAGTCCACCCCCTAGGTCAGCTCACCAAGTCACCCCCACCCAGTGCTTATTGTGAACAAACCAATCTGGATCATAAGAGAAGTGATTAGAGATTATTATGAAAGGGTGCGACTAAAAAGAGATATAACTCACGTCATTTACAACATGACTAATCATTTCTAATGAAATTTGTAAAAAGGTAGTTCTATCATTCAACTTAAGATGATTGGAAGAACTTATTACATTTTGTATCTCATAATGATCACTCTGTAAGAGAGCATATTGCCTTTGGCACCCATTCAGTGCAGGCATATAAAGTCTACCATCAAAAATGGCATCATCTTTGAGTATATTTATATTGTCATATCAGACAACTTATCACAATATTTAGAGCATAAATATAAAGTTATATCAGAGACGGCCTGCATATTTGCAAAATCTTACTTATATATCAGACACAATGAATAGTACAAGGTACTGAGAATTTCCTCAGTCATTGCATGTAATTTCCTGTATATCAAAAATAGCAAATATATATCATCTTTATTGTTATGCAATCATAATTATTTTGATCTGAACCATATTGTATATGCATTTGGAATTAAGAATCATTCAAATATTACTTTAATACAAGAAATTGTTTCTATATTCATTGAATTGTGAAGAATTCAAGTAGTATCTAGTAATCAAAAACATAAGGAAATTACAACCACCAAATTATGTGACTGAGAAGTGAGTCTATAGTTGCTCATTTTACTATAGACAACATTTTCCTAAGAAGCTTTACCCCAGTCAGGATTTGATACTCCAATGACACATATTCACAATCACTAGTTTTCTGTCCACCAGGGTCCCTGCCAATATTTGAAGGTTGCATATGATGCATGACTACTACTAGGATTTTCTCCACAAAAAGAAATTCATGTTGTCATAAAAGCTATTATCTAGTAACATCCTAGCAAATCTCATGCCTCTAAATTTCTAATGATGTCTGTATATGTTGGATCCCAATTGTGACTGTCGCAAATAACACATTACATATCTTCCTAGAATGTTCTTGACAGGAAGAGATCCCCTGTTTTAAAATAAGACAAATCAGAGTCAGTCCATTTAAAAGTCAGATATACAAATATAGGTGGCACACAGTCTATTAGAAACTTAAGCTTTCACTCTACTTACCAAACATGAGAGTCACAATTGTTGTTCCGATTATCGCCCATCACAAAAACATAGCCATGAGGCACATGTTGCAAATGGATATAACATGAAATGTAGATATTTTAGTTAACTTGTTTATTGATCATGTAATCAATGAATAACAAAAGGATATGTGATGTGTGAAACCTGTATCTTTATGGATATTGTAACTTTAATTTCCATATGAGTATTGTTTCTAGTGTATCAAATTATGTTAATTTATCAAGATTCAACTGCATGGAGGGTTTGAGTCAAAACTTATACATTTAGCATATTTTTAGTTTTTTGCTTTAGAATGTTTGAAAGTAAGAATAAGGTCATGGACATCATCAAAAATGAAAATACCAATCAGTTTTTAAAAATACAATTTCAACTACACCCCATAGAGTCATTTCAAATGAGGAACTAACTTAACTGTAAACAATTAGCAAAGTGTGCCTAATTTTTTAATAATATTTTTTAAAAAAAACATGCATTCAGGCATGACAAAAATAAAAAAGGAGTTGTGTAAATAAATAAGAGTTGTCAACGAATACTTTTTAACAATTGAACCAATAGTAGCACACATAAATAGATGCTTTGATATCTGTCAGGAATTACAAAGCAAAAAGTATTTGAACAACAAAATGCTTCACTCTTGAGGAACAAACTCAAATAATCTACATATGCAAATAGTTCAATGCATGCAACTATGAGAGTGATACTTCAAAAGCATCAAATGCCTGCTAAATAGACATGGCATTCTGCCTAGGATTTTTGAAAATCCAAAGATAAAAACAACTTGAAGCAAACTAGTATGTTAGTTAGCATTATCCTCATTGCAAAGAGATTAAGCAATCTACCTTTTGTACA
Organism: Cupressus sempervirens; assembly: GCA_028749045.1. NCBI lineage: Eukaryota > Viridiplantae > Streptophyta > Pinopsida > Cupressales > Cupressaceae > Cupressus > Cupressus sempervirens. The sequence continues at coordinate 1,004,735,579 of CM053785.1, read as the reverse complement.
GTCTCCTCTTCAGACTCTTCACTGTCTGATTCTTTAGAGCTTGTGTCTTTCTTTGGGGGGCCTTTCACCTGGACAGAAGCATTCTGTAAATGCAAAATATAGTAAAATTGTTATACAAAATATATTAACAAGCAACTTGAATTTCATACAAGAGAAACCAGTTAATATTCTCACACAAAGAATGGACTTCATTAGAAACAACATCAAGAAAAAAGTGGCATTTTAGTTTAAAAAGAGATTTTAGGCACACCATAAACCCTAAACAGTAGAAGATTGTAAGCCAAAAAAAAACTAAAAAGCATGGTCACAACTCCCACACAAGTAGCAATATTAAAACTCATACCCCAAAATAATACCTTGTCATCTCTTAGCAATGCATGGCAACCTGAATGTTCCTTCTCCAACAGTTGACTCTCATACTGAGATAGTAATTCATTTTGTACTTAAGACCTTTTTCTCTGCAGGAATTATGCAAGAGAGTCATAGTAAAAATAGAGTTAAAATAAAACAGAGCACACTGAAATAACAGAGACAATCATCAAATCTGCTACAACATAATTACATTGATTCAACATATAAAAATACAAACATGGAACTATGTATATATGCACCAATATTACAAGGAATTCCTTACATTGAAATCACTTTTGTCTTGTGATGAAACTGATCCAAACCAAGCATTGCAATCTACTGATATATCTATTTCCAAAGGGACACATTCACACAATCAGCAAGGTTGGATTTTTAATTAGTTCAATGTTTGGTTTGATATGAAATTTCAAAGTCTGGAAGGAATTACTCTGGTAAGAAGCAAAATTCTGATTTTCTTGAGAACATCCACAATCAAAATCAGAACTACAAGGTTCTAGTGATGAATCTTTTGGTCCATCCAAGCTATATAGTGAAAAACTTGTATTTTTGTTCAATGTAGGACGAATAAGGTCTTCAATTGATCTAAAATGGAAACGAAGATTTATAGAGAGACCATCAACCACACAAACACCCTAGCAAACTCTATAATTGATGTAAAGGAAGAAGGCCCAGTCAAGTTTCAACAACTCTAAACAAATATTAGCATATTGTAGATCACCATTTGCCATACCCTCTGCAACTTGTGAGGTTCAGTCATGAGAAGGTCGTAATGGCTACCTTTGGCACAATTTAATGCAGAGGAGGCATCCTCTTATAGCCACCTCAAGTCTATAAATGTCTCCCAGTCAATCCATTTCAAAATTCAAGCAATATGTGAAGATCAAAAAACTAGATACATCAACCAAACTGGTGGCAAAAAATAAGGTAGAAGCCTTCTTTGGAGATACCACAGATTTAAGACTGAAAAAATGTCTTCAAGGCTAATGTTATTAAAATTCTTGACACCATCAGCATAACTCTCAAGGAGCACTTACATCAACCACTCGCATGTGCAAGTTTAACACAGATGTTTTGTCAATGTTTTGTTGATCAAAAAACAATGCCATGGTAACTGATTTTGGGCTCCCTTCTGTTAAAGTGTAGCTTTAGTAGAAGTGAAGCACACATTATATTAAGTATATGAATCATTCTCATATACTTATATTAATCATTATATAATATACAATGTACATTATTGCTCATTGTGAATCGATAGTTCTTGATCGGGTCTTTTAATTACACATTTGTTGGCTTAACTAATCAAGTTCATGGCCCCGTAGAGTCATGTCCCTATGGGAACATGACACTCTATGTTTACATATATATATATATATATATATATATATATATATATATATATATATATATATATATATATATATATATATATATATATATATATATATATATATATATATATATCGATCGCTGGAGACTGTCATCGATAACAAAAGGTAATGCATTAGTCTCAGCAGCAATCAGATCTACAACATAGTTTGTCTACATTCAATTCAGTTACATAATATAAAGTATAGTTTGGAAGTAAAAGATAATATAGAATACCTTTAGTATTCATATAACTGTCATATATTAGAAGTCTAAATTTATTTTAGTCTTCCATAAGAGTTTCATTTCAGTGTCTTGTCTTTCATATTAATATTAAAAGGATATCACTATATCTCTATCAGAGATCCTAATAAACTTTTACACCTTCTAGTGTAGGCTTATATAAGAAATATAGGCTATGCAGCATAGCCTCCTCAAATACCTAAATGCCTTTTAACTGCTAGAGGTCAAAATGACACAATTTACAAACAAGAAGCTAAATGGGGATTTGAATTTCTCAAATATATACAACTGGAGCAAAACCCTCTAGCACTGATTGGTCCTTCACAATGGGCAAGGACACCATAGGCAGGAATGAGGACAAACAAGAACTGTAAAGCATAGACAACCAAATAAATGCTATAAACAAAAAAATGTGTAATGGGATGATTGTGTACAGATACTTCCTTTTAGATAGTACTTAACAAGCTATACCACTGCTAATAGTGTTGTCCATATGAAAACAAATAACACAATGGAGTTTTGCATTCTGGTCCCCCTCTAGATAGTTCATAACAAGCTATACAATTATTAATAGTGTTGTCTGTATTAAGACAAATATCACAATGGAGTTTGGCATTCTAGCCATCCTTAAGGGAGCAACCTTTTCTTTTATACTTCGAACAAAGTTAATGGCCCACTTCTCATAACTGAAAACAAAAAAGAAATTAGATATTAAAGTTTATATAGAATATAACAACTTCCATGACCAAGAGCAAAACAATAAATACACCAAGGCAGCTATGTAATGTACCTCTCATGTTTACATTATATTTGTGGAGGATAAGTATGGTGTGCCAATTTATGTCCATCTGCAAACTTTATCCATCAAAATCATATATCTATTAATTCTATATATCTATCGAATTTTCTCTTTTCCTAGGAGAATTCTCTGTTTGATGATTCTGCTAATAATGATGACCATGTCAATAGCATCTACAAAATGATGTCAAGAGTCAATCAATATGATTTAATGAGCCACTCGAAATCCCAGAATGTCCTAGGAAGGGTTATAGGTTGCATAGGAATTGCTAGAAATACAATGTAATGGCAAAAGTTCAATATGTTGTAAAATTGTCAACATTGACAATGTAAGCCAAATATGGCACCCTAGAGGAAATTAAGGATAAAGGTGGAGTCTTTAGGTCACTTAGGCGTCATAAAGCCATTTAGATACAATAATACATGTTTCCAAAGTCTTAAGCCAAGAAAGTGGCTAAGAGAAAACAAACAAGTCATGATTAAAGGAAAAGAGTTACAAAATTTGTTGTTTACTGTCATGTGACAGTTATAAGGGACTTTGGTCAATGGGAGTTAGCTTATGGACAGTTAGAGGGCAACAGGTCTTTAAAAAGAATGCATTTTGGATGTATGAAATAGTGGTGGTTGAGGAGAAAGTAGTTTGAAAGAAAGAATAAATAAAATCTCTGTCATTTCTATTTTATTTCTGACTGTCATAATAGTGATGTCCATTATTGTTTGTTTCAAAGTATTTACTAGTTTCTTTGCATGAAAAGTTTGGTGTTTTGTAAGATTTTAAGGTTGATAGAAGGATATCAATCATTTATTAAAAGTCTCTTTAGCATTGGAGTCAAATATATTGTAAAAGTCTTATTGAAACAGTGCTGAACAATTACTGTTTGTCATAAACACGTGACAGCAACATTGCAGTTTTGTAAACAAATGAAGTGAGGCCTCTCCCACTATCTTTTTAGTACTATAACTTGTGGGAGAGGAGTCCAATGTTTTAATATGTATTTCTAATATGGAATAAGTGCAGGTTTATAAGAAGACAGAGAGAAGAATAGACTCACAGAGCAGTGTGACTGATGAACAAACAGTGAAGGTGCATTTGCAAGGCACCACATGGTGGATAAGATAAACTGAGGGTTGGAGTAGATGAATATTGATTGGAAAAATTTGAGTGAGTAAATTGTAAGGTTTTTGAACCATTAGAAAGGTCTTGTAAGTTTGGGAAGGGTCTTTTCTAGGAAGCCCTAGGCTAGAAACCCTTAAAATGAGGGTTTGATGAAAAAGTGTCTAGAAATGCATGGAGGGTCAGACAAATTGAGGAATCCTACTATGTAAGAGATGCCCTAAGATTGTGTCAAGGTTTGGAGTGTTGGTTATGAGTGCAAAGAGCAGTTTCTTTGGCTACTAATCTATAAAATCTGAGGCACACATACTTGGTATAGTTTAGAGGAAGTATAAAGTATTGTTGATTCGAGATTTTTGTTGGGTTGTTTAAAAAGAACATTGTGGTTTTTGAGGATTTAGAATATAGAGTACAACATTGTAGGCAGAGGCATAATAGGTGCATTTGAAGTTTTTCTAAAGCATGTATAATGGAGTACTTAATGGTGCATCCATAAATCAAGTATATGTTAAAAATATCAAGTTTAAAAACTCTTATTTTGCAATGAACATTCTCTCAAGTATAACTATGGATCAATTCATATTAAGAGACTTCATACTAATTTATAGCATAAAGGATAGCAAATGATTTGATGTATTAATATTCTCTAATCTGCTTTATCATGGCATTCTAATACAACTGGGATTTAAAAAGAAAAAAATGTATGCTAACCTCATCATCTTCATCTCTTCATTTTATTTCTTTGATCTCTTCTTTCAGTTTCTTCATTATTCCATTCCATCAGGGTTATGCCTGTATTTCCAATAAACAATTTTCATCATCATTCACTCAAAATTTCATACATGTGACTCACAATGTCAAGTTACAAAACTAAAACTATAATCAAAATGGGAGGAGCAGAGAATGGAAATCTCTCTAAATGAAGAATCCAATAAGTGGGATGGAGGTATTACATCTCTTTCCAATTTAATTATGCAAACCTTTGAGTGCCATAACGACCCATTAATAATATACCAAGATTTTATGTCAAAGTAGGGTATGGGATGGAATAGGGTGACCCTATTTTGATAGGCTTATTTAACATAGTATTAAAAATATAAAGCAAATGTGTAAACACAAGATTATATAGAGGAGAAAGAACTACTTCAACTTATAAAGTACAAAACAATAATAGGTCAAACACAATACGTGGCTTAGATGATAGAAGAAAGAGCTATTTAAACTTATAGAGGACAAAATGATAATAGTTCATACACAATGCAAGATTGAATGTAAGTTTTGGGTGATTGAATGCAAGATTTATATTTCTCTAGGATTTAAATTTTGTTGCCACTGTTGATAATCAATTTGTTAAACATTGACAAGGCTAGAAATACAACTGTTCACAATAGCTAGTTTACGGAGCATGGTAATTATAATTTATAATTTTAATTTTAGTTAATGTATCAAAACTACTCTTCCTTTAGGTGAGGCTTAATTTTGCTTGAGACAGTATACTCCTATTTTCCTTATTTGGAATATGTGTGACAGTGAACAATACCAATATGTGTGACAGGGAATGACAATTTGTAATGTTGTCTGCTAGCAGGCAGCATAACAATAAAAAGAGAAAGTATAAATTACTTTATATGTTACATAAATAAATGTTATATAATGCTTATTTCATTATAAACATATATCATATATCTACATATTAAATCATTTTTATAATTGAATATTAGATCATTCAGAAATATAGGATAGGATATCTAGCTATATAAATTAAAACATTCAGATATATAATTCAAATGTATACTATACAGACACACACAAGACTAAATAGTAAGTAAGTCTTAGTCCCACCAGGGGTAAGATATAACATTTGGTAAATCAACATTACTCATAGATATGCTATAGAAGTAATCTGTTGTTAGACAATGCTTACTAGCATTGTAAATACTTTGTTTCCTTACTTATCTCTTTGTGTACTCTTCTTCCCATTGATCAGAGTACCAATTCTATTAATATATGTAGTTCTTTGATCAGTACAGTATATATGTAACTGATATTCTATGGTCTTTTATTGATTGTCTGATATATGTACTCTGACTTCTGATCCTTTGATAAGTACTCAAATATATTTTCTAATCCCTAGTTCTTCCAAATATATATCTTATATTCCCCTATTCTTCCATCGAATGCCCATATTCCTCCCTTCTTATTCCTATTGTCTATCTTTATTATTATTGATATCTTTTATGAGTCGTATGCTTTTAAATGACTTTTTCTTAGTGTAGAAAACTAAGGAATATGAGAGCTCATGGGATGGGATTGCTTGTTGCTATAGAGAATCAAATCAAATGACAGCCAGAAGCGTCAAAACAGCATCCCCAAAACTTTCTTCAGACAAATTAAAAATCAGTAATCACCTTACACTAACAAGCAGGTTCCTAATTACAATGAAACTAGGCCAGTAAAAATGCCAAAAGAAACTAATAGTAATAAATGGGATTTTCAAAATTAAATTTGCCCAAATGGAGGAAGATAAACATAAAATTCATTTTAGAGTGCAAAATATCTCTAGAAGCAACACATAGTAATCTTAACACCAGGTCTTACAATATAATCGTATACGAAAGTTGGCCACAAATAAAACAACATAATCAATGCCTTCATTTAGCAGATTCCAAATAGAATTGTTTTAGAATGAAATAATACACAACATAAAATATCCAACAAGGAAAAACAAACCATGGCAGAGTTTGCTGGTAAAATATTACATAACCCTAACAAAGAAGAATGCTTTTTAAAATGTAATGAACCAAAACCAATCTCTCTATAGCTGTTGCTTAAATATATTCACGGTAATAAAACAGTAGATCTAAAAATCCCACTGCAATTGTTCTGTTAAGCATGTATGCACGCCTTAATCTAGCAGATAACAACATAGTTGATTTCAAATGAAATAAAAGAATTAAATACATCCTAAAATGATTAGTCCATTTACTTTTTTTTTTTTAAAGTCAATTAAAGATGGCAAGTGATTTACATCAAGATTTGGCACAACTTGTGTATGTAGTTAAACAATGCCAATGAGAGAATAGACAAAACCAAAAATAATTTTATTATTTAAAATGGAATGAACATGCAATGAGAGGATATGGACAAAAGAAAAATTCTTTTTTCGGATAAACTAAAGCAAATCTCTCTACGGCTCCTGCTTCAATCTATTCACAATGAATAGAAAGTAGATCTAAAAAACCTCTGCAACTGTGATGTTGGGCATACATGCAAAATGTGGTTATACATGAACTACCATACAGAATGTCATCTACCCACCAAAATCTCCCAACTCATTCCAAAGGCACCTTTAAGCTCATTTAAATATTGTAGTGTCAACTATTTTGCCACTAGTCCCCAAAAAAGTTTATCATATATACATTTATGATATACAGTTCATAATGAATATACAGTCTCCAAAACTATTTTGCCACTAGAAACTTAAGATATATAGTTCATAATGATTGTTTCTTTTGTCTTTTTGCAATTTTATTAATTTAGAAACATTAAGCTTCAACTATCACATTTTAGCAAAGAACAAATTTCAATAAGAATGCCAAAACAAATAACTGAAAACATTACCTAAGGCAGGGACTAATAAGTTGCAGTAGAACAATATTTTGTATTGATACCATGTTTAGATATGTGTCGATTATTAAAGAATATCTATATGTACCATTTGTACAGTCCTTTGGTTTGGCTTCATTTGCCTTTTTATCAGCTATCAACTCAGTTTCTACTCAGTTACTTATTATTTTACTTGAATAGATTGGAGGCACTATTTGTCTATTACTATGGGTTGGAATATGGAAACCCCCTAATTTCTATAGTTGGTTAGTGGATGAAGCTCCCTGAACTAGTCATGAGCAATTCCACACGAGTATTGGAATTGAGCTTCACAGATTTATGGTTTGGGTGACTCTTACAGCACTTGATTATCGCTCAAAGGTATTTCTTTTAGTGCCTAAGGTTTGTAATTCTAAGGCAACCTTCTATAGCACCATTTTATGTAGATCCATCATAATATTTCTGCTACTATTCCCCCAAAATTGAATAGTTCATTTTGCCAGAATTTATAAATTAACAAAATTAATTAAGATAGAACACAACAATGACGACAAATTTCTCACCTAATGCAACATTATAAACAACTGATATCTAACAACAAAAGTGCTTAAACAATTAACTAAATAATGCAACTACATATGAAGTAACTACAACTATATCCTTTGGTGCTAGAATATCTAAGACATAATCTAATATGTTAGGTTGACGAGAAGGTCCCCTCAAGCTAGTGCAAAAAGTGTGATTTTTAATGGGTAGGCCTCATAAATAGATGAGATGCTTTGAAATTTCTTTTGCAATTAACCAAAACTAAAAGAATATGTGGCTATGGGTTAAGAATAATGTGGAGAAAAAAATTGGAAGGCTGGAACAGGCGGTGTCTCTCTCTTATTCAAGTTCATCAAAAGATTTTATCATCCTACTATCTGTGGCAGTGAACCTTGTAAAGTGCTGATGAGAAACAACATTGCTCTTACTGTTTCTAAGGGTGCAAAACACTATAAACTTAAAAAGACTTGTCTTTTAGTGATCTCCTTACCTATAGGTAGGTCGTTACCCTATTGGGTCCAAGGTCTTCAAACAATGTTGCTTCACAGGTAACTATGACAATGGAAATCATGTTACATTCCTGAAGTTGCTTGGAGATAGGATTGTAAGGGTCACACAAGTAGGAGATGAGATATGGCCATACATGATCATACAACAAACAAATGAACCCCACCTTCCATAATCAAAAAATGGAATGCTAGAACCAATCCAATGAAAAGTTAAAGGAAACAGAGGAAAAATCTAAGAAGGATATAAGAAGAAACATGGAAACAAGATCTTCTTCAACAGAAAAAGATATTCTGATATGAGAAGTTGTCAATTGTTTCCCATCCTCATGGACATTGGAGTTGGGAAGATTACAATGAAAGTAGTAACTAAGCTTTGATGGATAGTTTCAAACAGTTAGTGATATTTTATTTTGTTGATTTGTTGTTACAGAAAGTCAGAGATGTTATTTATGTATTGATCATGATGTACTATGTACTAACATATTTTGGATTTTTTTGTGAGATATATGAGCTGATCTAGTCTCTTAAGTTGATGAGCTTGATATAATTGTGGACATCATCTATATCTAGTACAAAAAAAATTAAAAATTAACATTGCTACTCAGATTTCTTCTTACAACTTAGCAAAAATATTGTCTTCAAATAGCATACAAAACTTGTGAGTAAAAGATTCTTAGACATTGAGAGATGAGTGGATTGCTTCAAAACCAAATTCATGATTCTCAACACATATATTACATATGTCATTCACATGCAATAGAACCAAATTCAATCCCATAAGTACACTCCATTAGAGGCCATTTCTACAAACTTATAGAACATAGATACTACATTAACAATTGACAGGGGAGATGTGCACAAAAAAAAGTATTAACTAATAGGAGAAAAGAAAATGATACTCATTCCCCTGTGGAATGCACAATAATTTGTTTCTAGTGGAATGTCAAAATATATTGCAGTTCCACGTAGCTTCATACGCTCCATAACTATTTAGCCTATACATTACACAAGAATATAACTCAAGTAAGCTGGATAACAAATAAATCAACTCAAGTGCAAAAAAATGAATTAATTGGCAAATTTAGGTTTTGAATTGGACTATTTTTTAATTTTTTATTCAATTGCATAAAATTTTCTTGAAATGGATTACAAATCTTGGTCTAAATGCTATACACATCTTGTAATAGAATAATATGGCAGTAGATAGGCACTTCCCAGCTTTGTCATTCAGCCACATTATGCCTTTGTGTTCAATAACTCATGGAACTTGACTGAGATACTACTCAGCACCATAGTTAATAATTAAGAGCCATGTCCAAAAGGATATGTGATGCTTCCTGGCTTTTTAAGTGAATGTAGCAAAATGGTTCAATGTTGGAAACAAGTGCTAGTACACTAAAAATTTCTCCAAGGATAGGAGTGACCCATGTCTAGGAATGCCTATGGGTAAAGGATAGCTAGTGCAAGCTGCAAAGGATTAAAAAATACCATTTAACCAAGGCAATCAAAAAACAAGAAGATAAAGGGTATACATGGATTCCTATTTATTTTCTCTACTTATTTTCTATTGATTCCTATTTATTTATAAGAATCACAAGTTAGAGAAAGCCTTCTAAGATTTAACACTTCAAATAGTTCTTCAGTCCAGTTATCAGAAACTAAGACAACAAGAATATCAGGCTGTACTCCTAGATTCCTCTCTTCAATCGAAAAGAAGAGGGTCCAATTCCCACAGAAAAACCATTAGACACATGGCAACCCCTTTTCTTCCTTGGACTTCAACCATATGGTCTCTCTTGTGGATAAAACATCATTTTAAGTTCCCATAAATTTTTGGCTCTTGGCATTCTGTTGCTTTTAACATTATCAAATTTTCCATTCTGTTGCTTTGCTTTGCTAATATCTATTGCTTGTTATTTATTTTAAAAAGTTACAAGTTAGAGAATGCCTTCTAGATTTAACACTTCAAATAATTTCTGAAGTCCAGTTAACTTTTTTTCTTCATCCATGGATATAACTTATGACTACATCTAATTATACTTCCATAAATAACAACATAAGTCAATTAACCAAAGTAACACCCAAATATATCAGACCAAATTAAATTTAAATGAGCATGTCCTTGATGGATGCACTTAAATTTCCATTATCATCATTCGTTGCCTAATGTTGTTACAACATTTACCAATGGAATAATAAGACTAGTTTCTTTATCCTTTCATTATAGATGGAGGGAAAAATAGAATAGTTATAAAATGGTTTAGTTTAAATAGAACATTCAAGTATAGCATATGCTATGTTTTACATAGTTAGATGAGATAGATTTTATTAGAGAAGTCCTCATGTTATATGCTATGTTTTATTGGAGTAGAGAATTGGCATTTGGAAATATAGTGTGTTGCAAGGAATTAGCCTTGTTGTATTCCAACTATTTAACAAATATCAACTTGGAGAAATATGCAGAACAATAATAGGGGAAACATAGTGAGCCAAGTGTTTGACATAATGAAGAATCAAGATATATGCATAGAGATGGGAATCTCTGGGGCAAGTCAAGAAAGTTGATATTGATCTTTGATTCAAATGAATGCAAGATTGATTTTGGTCTGAACTTTAAATTGGTTCATCAAAGAATGCATGGATGTGGAAGTCCTGTAATACTAATATTGAGTCCAAGATGGTATAAGGATTCAGGAAGTTATCTTGAATTTAGAGTGAAATTTTGTATCAGACTAGATGACATATAGATTTATGAAAGTTTTAGGTTATGAACTAAAGATCTCGGGTTGGGTTGAATACAGATTTAAATCTCCCTAAAATGTTTAGATATATTCAAGGATGTGTTTGAATGTACTTACCCACCATGTAATGAAAGTGGATATGCAGATTTGGAAAATTTGTAAGTTGTTTGAAATCACTCCTCAGCATAGAAAGAATTTTATGTAGTTTCTCCGCATCATAAACTAACAAGAAGCTTCAAACTATAAAGCGAATGTGGTTTAGCAATAAATATGTGTAGTGCAAGGTTTGTGGGTGCAATGCAATACAACAAAAATGCAATTGCTTGACATAAAAACAAGGGTATGAGGGTTCCCTGTGATATAAATGCAGATTTAGGGCGTGTATATTATGGATTCAGGTGGTGTGTGAGTTATGCATATATAGACTGCAAATGTATCATGAGTAGCAGAGTGTTGAACAGTACACAAATTCCAAGGAAATGAACACAATTATATATAGATGTGCAGATTCTTTGTAATGTCCCCTTTAGGGATGTACTTGATCTTGATTAGCATTCTAGTAAATAATTGCAATTCAATTTAGAGACAATTGTAATCAATTAATACCGAACATTAAAATCAAGGATGTAGATCATATACAGATAATTCCTATTGAAAAATATAATATCCTAAATGCTTTGAATCCAATTCTTTGCATATTTCCAATAGCTAACCATATTAAGAATTTAATGGGAATGACCTATAGGATGCCCAGAGACTGTTCCTCGCAATTAAGCCCAAAAGCACAAAAAAACCAACCAAGTCAATTAACCCCTTGGTCCATAAGCTAACCAACTAGATGCTGGCTATTTAATTGAAGGAAGCCTAGATACTAGTTCTTCACAACTAAACCCAAGTTGTGAGCACCGACTGACCAACCATTTCATTTTGCCTCATGGGACATGAACTGAGTAGGTCGGGCCAGGCTACTCAATTGGAGAAAATTGGCATTGTTGAACCTCCCTACCACATTTCCTCTCTAATCCAGATATTATTGCTTGTAGGAAACTAATATTTATTAAAAGATTGGCAATTTAATTTAATAGATAAATTGAGGATTCATAAGAGATTTCCTCAGGAGAGGAAAAAGAGCCACATCGCTTAGGTCTCTCGTCTTAAGTAACCCTTGACCCTTCATCAGATTGTGGTTCCTTAGAATTGCTATTGTTTATGATTCATTTATAGAAAATGATCACTAATCCTGTGAAAAGATGTATGTATGTATGCACTATTACAATCATTATTATACTTTGAGATGATATTTCATAATCCTATGTAGATGAGACTACAGATTTAGGATTGTAGCCACAACAATCACAAAACTTGTTATCTTATCAACCTGGCCATTAGAACCTTTGAAAAACTATGCTAGTTGTGCATTTGGCTAAAGGTTCTATCATTATTTATTAGAAAAGGAACATATATTTATACAGTATGGTGTTAATGCTTGAGACCAATTGAATAGGAACAAAAACAGAGCTACATATGAGCCATGTTCTCATTGGCTCAAATTCAAAAAATCAAATCATAAAGATAAGTATCAATTCAATCTGGAATAATTTGGTCCTTCCATTCTACAATACAGACAATGCACTTTTAGTACCTGTTATATCTGTCAGAATTAAAAGACACTTCTGCATCTTGGAGGCAAAGTCCTGGGCAACATCATCATGCAAGCATTTGCCAATAGGCACAAACTTGAAGAACATGCAATGAATAAGGCCTTTGGAATGGCTCAAATATATTTATGTCTTACAGAAATGATGGAAGAATCAAGAAATTAAGATATCTGGTATACCTGTCAGAATTAAAATACACCTCTGCATCAGAATGGCAAAGGCCTGGGAAACATTATCATAAAAACTTTTATCAATAGGTCTAAACTTGAAGAGTGTGTAAATCAGGATGCTTTTGGAATGGTTCTTAATTTATCTAGATGTGATCTTAATTATGTTAGTGTAACAGACAAGAACCAAGCATGCATACTCAAAAATTGTGCATAGATAACCTTTTAAGTAGGTTTCAATCATGAATAAAGAGAACCGTGGCATAAAATTGTTGTCTTAATGCATTTTTATAGGTTATCTGGTCCTTATGTTAGTGTAACAGACAAGAACCAAGCATGGATACTCAAAAATTGTGCATAGATAACCTTTTAAGTAGGTTTCAATCATGAATAAAGAGAACCGTGGCATAAAATTGTTGTCTTAATGCATTTTTATAGGTCATCTGGTCCTTAAATCCTTCTATGAGAGAATAGTCTATACGCATCGGTATATGGTTGCAATGTCTTTGAGGGGCTCTCCAATTAAGTGATTTGAAATCATGATGCATTCTTATAGCAATTATCTTTTGCCCAAAAGATGAATCCTTATGTGACATGTGATAAAGCCTCAAACCTACATTGTATGAGGGATATGCTTCAAAACATAATCAAGTAGCATCTAAAATGCCAGTTTTCCCATTTAGGTATGACAAGTAGATATAGATCTTTTGGCAAAGGTAGACTACTTATTGCAACATATGTTCCTCACATCCTATCAAGTTGGTTACAACTTGTGAGCACTCTAATTAAGTTGACATACTTAAATGTATCCATGTCATTCATTATTGATTTGATGAACAAATATAAGCATGATATTTGACTAGCTGCACCAATTGAGATTTAAGTTTGTGAATTGTTCGCTTCAAAAAAATAATCTATAAAAATACACACATAGATCTTTCAAAAACTTGTCAAATCGGTTAAAGCATCTGAAATTTGCAAGGCTTGAATATAAATTATAATTACCTCATCTTCACCAAAAGAATGTTTGTGCTGATGAGCAAGGCTATCTGAAAGATTTGTAGGAATTGCATTCTTTGTAGATACTAATATCAGCTTGGTCAGCCTCTGGATTCTACTCATAATTGTTGCCTTAGCTTGCTCCTCTTCTTCTAACCTTGACTGCATTTTGACTTGGCCAGCTTCAAGCTGTTCACAGTGTACAACTCTCAGACTCATTAACAATAGAGTATAACTACCTAAAAGGCTAAATATATATAGGTGCAATGAGATAATTCACTGTCGACCAATTTGTGATATGAATAAGAACTTCAAAATAGATTAATTGTAAAAAAAGGGGGAGAAACACAATTTATAATCATTGGCTACCATTAAAAAAACATTCAAATTGGATCACAGAAACATAACTCAAAAATGCAATACACAAGACATCCCAATGTCAGGGAGAAAGTAACAAATTGGTTAGAGGAAAGGACCTATTTCCTTAATGTCATAAGCTCCTCCTGACTAGTTGTCACAATAATACCCCTCCTTAATTGATCAAGTTCATCCTTCAGACTCGAAATTTCCTTTTGGTACTTTTTTCACATATTTTACTCATTAGTTTGTTGTTTACCCAATACTCACCAAAGGGACAGTTTTTTTCCAAACTTCTCTTACATATTTAGTTTTATTCCCGAACTTCTCACATATTTTTCTCATTAGTTTGTTGTTTAGCCAATACTCCCTTAGTTTTTTTTCAAACTTCTCTCACATATTTTACTCATTAGTTTTTTGTTTAGCCAATACTCACCAAACGGACACTTAGTTTTTTTTTTTCAAACTTCTCTCACATATTTTACTCATTAGTTTGTTGTTTAGCCAATACTCCCTTAGGTTTTTTTCAAACTTCTCTTACCAAAGGGACACTAGTTTTTTTTTTGAACTTCTCTCACATATTTTGCCAATACTCCCTTCACACATCTCTCAAATCCCTTTAACATGAATTTTAAAGTTGCTCTCCACCATCATATGGCCAATCTATGTGACTATAGCATCCTTGGCTGACATGATAGTGTAAAGTTTCACTAACTATGGTCTCATCTTTTCTTGTGTCCTACCGATCAAGAAAAGGAGAGAAATGGATACAAGCATAAGCCTATTCTATGGCCAAGGCCTCCAATATGGCTAGGGAAACCTCCTCGTTGTGACCCTTATCTCCTATTCAACTAGCTCCAGTAACAACAATCCAACTAATTCTCTTTTGTCTACACTTCACCAAATAGTTGGTTTGATTCTGTTCTACCTATCTTTTACTTAAATAGCTATATATCATGTTTTTAAGTATTTAATATAACAAATACACTACTACGTTGTTTTATCACAAGAGGACATTTATACCATGGTCCATCAAGAAATCCATGTTATTGACTATTGCTGAAACAAATTTGGTGACAACGTTGCTAAAATAAGTCTTCAATTTGTACTAATAAAATAACTAAGATTCAATAAGGACAGGTCTTAGTGTGGCTAAGAAGTTATTTGTAACTGGTATCCCTAAATATTTTCTTTTTCTACTCTTTAAAAAGTATTCATCTTAGATTTTTATTAATGGAAGGAAAATGTTAAAGTTAAAAGAAAATATTGTAGAGCCTATGTACCATAACCTCAATCATACGATGAATATGTGATTTATTTAGGGTTTAATTGATGAATCCCAATACTTCCCCTCATAAGTATTGAATTTCTTGCTACTGCTATTTTTTTCTAGCAGGTTTTACTGGTTTACTATTGCTACTTCCAGCAGTTATATTGCCATGCTACTTGATTGTATTAGTGTTTTATAACTGTATATAGATCATTTCATCTAATTAGAAAACTAAATTATATTTCTTAGCTTTTGAATGTGTTAGATTATTGCAATTTATGTGGCATTTCTGATGCATTGATTAAAGCCATAGCCAAATGTCATCAGCCATCAGTAATTCTCTCCGCTAAATATCAAGAAAAGTTACAATTGCTTCTGCAACTTATGATGAAAAATTTTCAACAAATAAATAACAGAGACAACACTTACTACTAGAGTTGGGTTGGTTTAGCTTACTACTCTGTCTCTGAATCTCAGCTGAGCTTACAACTTTGCATTCAAAAACAACTATTCATTCACAAACAAATTTTTAGCTTGCTTACATTTGACTTCTAAACGGTATGGAGAATTACAGCATTTGTAATTGTAATAACTAATTATACAAGTACAATTTCTAATTAGTACCAAAGCTAGTTAGCAATGGCAAACATAATATGACACAATGTTTAGCCATAATTATGTTGGGTTCGTTGAAATGAGGATTCGATTCCCAATGTCCTTGTATGATGTCAATGAGTGAATATTGTTCTAAAATGAACTGGTACAAGAATATTTAAAGAACAAACTAGCTGATGCCATATTTGGATATAAAAAGAACTTAATTGAAATGGGTATTTTCCACACAATCAAAATGTCAAGGAAGAGAAAACATACATAAAATGGGCTCTTGCCCTGCATTATCATTATTTTATTTACAAACACAACACAATCTACATAGTGATAATACACACTGATAATACATACGTATTTAGAGAAGTACAATCCTAGACTCAAAACAAAACTGAGGCTAACCAAATGTGTACAATCTGTAGTCCACACTACAAAAATAGGAGAGCAACTCAGTTTAGCAGGACAACAATTAGCTAGTGGTCTGACAACTAGTTGAATTTATTCATCTTCTGAGTGCAGCTAGTAATTTGCCATCTGTACCTGAATAATTTTTTATAAAAAGTATCAATTTTTCTGACTAGAAAACTACAAGTTCTATGAAATAAGGAGTGTTTACAGAATAAACAAGAATGAGGCAATGATAGTAAAAGACCATTAAATAGGATTGTACAATTTAGGACCATGGATTTTATATTCATATCTTAAATTGTAATTAATATGAACAATAAACATATCCTATCACTATGAGACAAAATAATACAACTACAATTTTACTGATCCTAGTCTTAATGAATGAATTAAAAAGCTAAAAATTAAGTAGTTTCCATGCTATTTCTTCCTAGAGAAAGTATCCATTAAGTAGTTATTCAAATGAAATTCGATAAATACAAATAATTCAAACATACGAAATCTGAAGTTGTATCCAGACATAAGTTGTTTATTAACCATTATGATCCCCACAGAGCTAATTACCTTCATTGCCCAAACCCCGACATTTGATAAGGATGTTTTTTTCTCTGAAGCCATACTAAAAACCAAAGAAACAAGATTGAATCCTTGTTCTTCTACTCCCAGCTTAGATCTACACTCTTCTGATGTTGAATAATAGGACAAGAAAACACTTGCATATGATAAGTCTTTATTGATGCTGCTTCTCATGATTATTTGACCTAAAAGTGAAGATTACTAAAAAAGCTGATGCATATGGAGGTTGAAGAGGAGCTGGTGTGACTTAGGCGTGAAACACTCCTGCATGTCTTCATCTATCTATTCATCTTTTCCCAAAATAAAAGGATCATGTGAGCTTGCGATTGTATTTGACATTAAACAACAGCCCTACCCTCTGCAAAAAACAAAAACCTAAATGAACCCGCGCGTGAAAGACAAACTGAGAAATGTTTTTGTTTTTTTTTTTTTAATTTCAAAATTTCAACCCTCGCCCCCATCTTGGTCAAAATTTTGACCAACACGGGGCTTACATGTAAAAAATATAAATTTTTGCCTTAACATTCCGACCAACCTAAAATTATTTAGTTGATGGTCGAAAATTGAGGTTAAATGTAGTAGTGTTAGGTCTATTTGTAGCCTAAAGAGGTATGGCTTAGGACACTGGATCCATCAAAAATGGTTTCTTGATCCACTCCCTTGTGAGTTTGACTACATGTCAACCCCAATGATCCATGTCATCATTCTCATCATGCCCTATTTATGCATTCATGATGGGTCAACCATAGATTTTATCCCTATCAAGTATAAAGGATCTATAATCTCAAGGACATCTTTGTCCTAGGCCTTTAGGAGTATCTCCATGTTGAGCACCTTTTCTACCAAATATAGAGTCATTCTACAATAGTCCCTGATACAGACATCATAGTCATCTATTGCATTCATCTAGTGATCTTCAAGGGGTTCCTCATATATAAATTTCTTTCCCACCAAATTTTGTACCATCCTAATGTTATCAAAATATTGGTGTGGAGCCTAATAATCTTTTAGGGGATATCGATCCCATTCTGAGTTGAAGGTAGCAATATCTTTCTTTTGCTTCACTTTAAATGCTCCAATGGTGATTAGCCATCCCAATGTTTTGTTATGTTGTTTCCTCACTCTGTTATATGTAGAAGTGAGTTGACAAGCTATCTCAAGCAATATGAGTAAGTTTGAAGGGTATATTGGGAGGTTTTTAGGACACTGGAGAGTACCAACCACCCGAAGATAAGTGAAGGTCTTGAATTGGATGTAGTAGGAAACTACTTCAATTATCGTTGTTGCACCCTCTATTAACATCTTCTTGGTATAATCGCCCTTGATAATCTGATGAAGGTGAATATGAAACCATCATTTACTATCATGTATTCCACACTTTGTAGTGGGAGCTTCTTATTCTTAAGTTGTGGATACACTACATAGGGCCAAGAATTTGCATCTTGTATGCTTCCCTTCCAGTAAAACCCTAGGTAGTCTATAGTCCTAGCCGCTAATAGATATACCATGTAAGATGTCATGTAAAAATGGAGATCATTATTCACCGAGATTAGTTTCTCATCCAAATTGTCACTTAGGATAGTGTCCCAATCAATAGGCATATTTGCTATTCTTATGGTCTTAATAAAGTGCACCATCTATGTCTCTACATGACCTATTGTGGGAAGGTCCATGGCTCTACTAAGGAGAACAACTAAATATTTGATATCATTTTTCATGTACCGTCATGTCATCTCCGCCTTTCCTACTCTTTGGTCCAAGGGTGTCTTGTCAATTAAGAATGTAGATTGTACCAATTCCTTAGCCTCTTTCTCATTTTCCCTATACGACTTGTTTGCACCTTCAAAAGATATCTGAAGGTATTGGTCTTCCTTAGGGAGGTGGAAAACCTTCTCAATGTTTTGTGGCCTAAGGTTGAGCACTATCTCTCATGTCACATTTTTCATGACCTTCTCCTTTGGCACATAATGTTGGGTCAGCATCATTATCAACTTGGAAGATTATACTAATGTAGGGTGTGAAGTGGCATTCACTAACCTACTCTAGATTAGGGATGACACCATCATTGATATTTCTTTTGGTTTGTTGCAAAGGGTGAGGAATACATCCCAATCAATGTGGCTAAGTTTTGTGTCTCGGATCTCTTTGTATTTATCCTAGAATCAAGATTTATTTAGAGCTCCTTGGTATTTGAATGCTACTGGTTTCGATGTCATCTTTATTGTTATGGAAGATGATTATGATGCCATTGTATCTACACAGGAAGGGGGAAAGATTAGAATTTTGATGTCAAAAGAGCCTAATGATGCTCAGTCATGATCTAGACTGACAAAACATTGATTAAAAACCAATTAAAATGATCAAAAACTGATCTAGACCCCTCAAGTTTGTGATATACACACTAGCGCACCTACATAAGTGTACATGGTGTGTTAGTGCTCATCTGAATTGTATTTGAGATAACAAAGTGTGCAGTTGTGCACTTTGTGCACTTGTGCAAGGTGCATTATTTAAGGCACTTAAGGGAGCACTGCATTTAGATGTGCATATGGGCACATCTTAGGCATTCCCACATGCGCAAGTGTGCATGTGCACACCTCCCAGAGTGTTGTTACCTTAGAACATAGAAGCCTAAGGAGGAGTAGATATACATAGTAGCAAACTCCATAGGGGTGCGAGGGTGCAAGATCAGAGAGGGAGGTAGACGACAAGTGAAGAGTGGAGGGGAGAGGGGATCTATTTATAGACCTCAGTGCAAGTGTGTACCTCTACAGGGTGTGCAAGTGCCCACCTTTGAAGGGTGCACAAGTGCACACTTAGCAAAAAATTCTCCCACTACCCCTCTAACCTACTCAACACTACCTAATCAAAGACCAAGGTTTGACCTAGATCCAAAGGAGGGTCCTAAATAACTGAGCCACCAAACGCAGTGCCTTGTAGAGGATTTTAAAACTAGGGGGTCCCCATTTTGTGACTCAAAATGGGTCATGTATTGTCAGACCACAACACCATGCAAGACTTTGACTCCAATGTCAAAGTAAGGTACACCATCACCTACTTAAAGGTCTTTGTAGTCATTTGGTGGAGTAGAGAGGAGAAGAAACTTGAGGTTAATATGAAGACTATTACATGGGTGTTGTTCTTCAAACATTTTTTTGAGTAATTCCTATCAAAGGAGTGGCAGAGGTAGAGGGAAAATGAGTTTCATGACTTGAGATGAGGTACTATGATTGTAGTGGAGTATGAGTGAAAGTTCTTTGAGTTTATACCTTATGCAATAATCAGTGATAGCTCACCATTGTTGGTCCAGCATTTCATTAGAAGACTTAATGATAGCATCATTGGGGGTGTTAAGGTTTTCCAACCTAAAACCCTTAGGAATACAATATTGTAAGCCACTTTAGTTCAAGCGAGTATGACTTTGGGTCAAGCTGGTCTACTAGGTGTTCAAGATTGAGGATCATCTTATTCAAGACCATCTAAGGGAAACCAGTCTCAGGGAGTTGAAAGTTCTAAGAATCCTCTTAACTTCTCTAAGGGTAATTAGGAGAAGTAGGGAAGAAAGTTCTTCTAGGGTAACAATGGTGGTTCACAGTCAGGGAACTATTGCAATAGGTAGCATAGTATGCGTAATAGTTCAGATTGAGATTTTTAGGGCCATATTCAAGATGCTAGTGTTGGTAGTTTTCATCACTCACGTGCACCTAGAGCTCAGGGAGGTTTTAGTGGAGATTTATACTCTTGTGGACAACATGGTCATAAAGCAATCAACTGCCCTAAGCATGCACCTCAGTTCTTGAGTCAACTATGTGCAGCTTCAAAACTTATAGTTGTGGATGTAGGTAGATCTCAAATGGTATTGTATGGTATCATCCTCCTATAGGATAAAGACCCAAGAGGATCTGCAATTTGAGTTTTGAGTTTGTGTCTTTGAAGTAGGCTTGCAGGAGTAAGCCGAATTCTAGGGGGTGGATGTAATGCCCACTCATATGTTATTTTTCTATTATGATTGCAAAACTCTTTAGGTTGATTTAATGCATTGGTTAGTTTCAGAGATATCTGATTTACCGTTTTATGATATTATTTCATGACTTGGATGACAGATATATCAGTGATGATTGCTTAGTTGACTTAACTTCAGATGTTATTAATGTTGATGATTTCTTGTGTATTAATGATGTTTCAAATGATTCATAATTAATAAATGTG